>JAJOZX010001455.1:600000-805000 GCA_023014485.1 Bathynomus jamesi
AACAACTGCAGTTCCTTCTTCAAGTTGTGGCTGACCATTGCCAAAGCTTTCCCGACAGCAAAAAGGAGACCTTGATTGAGCAACAATGAGTGGTTTGGCAACCATGACACCCCAGTCTTGAACGGCTAATACCCAACGATATAGTTGGGGGGACCCAAATGCCATGGTCTCATAGGGATATAAAGTAAAACTTTGAAGACCTTGAGCTACCTCTAAATATTAATTGATTCAAATGAAATTCCTACCCAAACGTTTTCACATTATATGCCACCATTTCAGGGGTTGGGAGCCACCTCTTTCCTAACCTCAAAATTAGATATGTAAATAAGGACCACCCAAACACACAATTTGCTCGATCTACCTCCCCCCTCACTCTCAAGTTTCCCGCGATGACCTGTTTGAGGTTGTTTAATAATTCCCCAGGCCCTTCCTACTCTTGGGCGATTTCAATAGTCGCCACCCCCTGTGGGGTGACACGACCTCCACTTTTGTGGCTCCGACCCTGATTACCCTCATGGCTGAACTCCCCTTCGAGTGCCTCAACGACGGCTATCCTACACACTACCACGCCACCAGATGCACCCTGTCCTGTATAGATCTATCGTTCATCTCGACGGACGGCCTCCTGGACTTCACCTGGCAAGTGCTTCGGGATGACCACGGCATTGACCACTTCCCTCTTTGCCTCACATTAAATCGGCACGACCAGACCGTTCGGGTACCGGAGAAGTGGATAACGGCCAGAGCTAATTGGCCATTTTTCCGGAACAACAACACTTTCACACGTTGTACGACGGCCCAGTTTCCATCCTCCGATGAATGCTTTGCGTACTTTGAGGCGACTGTTGTCGCAACTGCAAGCACCAGCATTTCACGATCTTCTGCCTACCCCAAGCCCGACGAGTACCCTGGTGGAACCTAAAGTGCGCGGAGGCCACTCGACGATTTTATCGTACGCGAACCCCTACCCATCGCATGGAAATGCAGCGGGCCAGAGCCGTCGCTCGCCATGCGATGAAGAAAGCGCGCCGAGCTTCCTGGCGTACCTTTGTGTCAGGTATCACCTCCTCCACACCATCAGCTACCGTCTTGAAGAAGGTACGGAGTGTCGAGAGACGACATGCCCCCTCCCGACCCCTGGGTCCTCTGAACTAATGACGGGCTTCTCCATGAACCTAGGTCAGTGGCGAATCTTCTAGCATCTACCTTCGCTGCCGTCTCCTCCACAGACAAACCCGACGCGCTGGCCCCAAACAAGAACTGCTCACCATCCCTCGACAACTCCTACAATCGGCTGTTCACCATGCGAGAGCTACAGGCGGCACTGGCCTCTAGACGGTCTCCTTCCCCTGGCCCTGACGGCATCCCCTACTGTTTGATCCAACACATCCATCCTCCTATGCAACTGTTCCTACTAGATCTCTACAACCGTATATGGATTGAGGGCACTTTTCCCTCTCGGTGGAAAGAGGCCCACGTAATACCAATCCCCACCCCGGCAAAGACCCCCTTGACCCCACTAATTATAGACCAATCGCATTAACATGCTGTGCCTGTAAAATCTTCGAGAAAATGATCGCCGCACGACTCTCCTTTCTCCTTGAAAACACCGACTCTCTCCCGGCTACCCAGTCTGGCTTTAGACAGTTTCGCTCCACTACAGACCCCATCCTGCTCCTCAGCCGAGATATACCGAACGCCTTCAATAGGGGACAGTTTGTCCTGTCCACTTTCTTCGACATCCAGAAGGCCTACGACACCACCCATCGACGGATAATCCTCAGTGAGCTCCAAAATTTGGGTTTCGTCGGAGCCCTGCCGACCTTCATCAGGGGCTTCCTCTCCTCCCGGACCTTTCAAGTACGGATGGGCTCAGTTCTCTCTGACACCTTTGAGCAAGAGGACGGGGTCCCACAGGGTAGCATCCTCAGTGTCATATGCTTTTCATTGGTAATGAACACAGTAGAAAAATCCTTCCACCCACCGTCCGTTCTTCCATCTACGCAGACGACCTTGCGAGATGGTTCGCGGGGCGGGAACTGCCCGTCGTTCAACGACAAATTCAGCTCGCCATCCATCGGGTGGAGAGATGGGCGACATCAGTTGGTTTCCGCCTATCCACCTCTAAAACCAAAAGCATGGTCTTCAGCAGAAGATCCACAGCCATACCTGCCCCCTCGGTCACGCTATACGGCGAGCCCCTCGAAGTGGTGCCCACCGCGCGGTTTCTGGACATGACCTTCGACCGACGGCTCAACTGGGTTCCCCACCTCAGGCACCTGAAACACACGCTCCAGCGTCCCCTCGCTCTCCTAGACCACCTTTCCCACACCACGTGGGGCGCTGACCGACATTCGCTCCTCCGTCTTTACACCTTCGTGGTCCACTCAAAACTGGACTATGGGAATGTTGTATACGGGTCTGCCTCCAGCACTTCCCTCCGAGTCTTGGATCCGGTAATTAACATGGGCCTCCGCCTCTCCACCGGTGCCTTCCGATCCTCCCCAGCTTCCAGCCTCTAGACAGAATGTAACTACCTCCCTCTCACCCACCGACGGGGTCTGCTCCTCATACGGACCTACCTTCGCGCGCAGGGGCTGCCATCATCACTTCTGTGGGCGGCGATTTTAGAACCTCCACCCCAGAGCCAGAGCTGGCACTTCACGGGAACAGTCGGCTCTTTCCTGGATCTTTCCAACATGCCCCCTCCTTCAGTCACCCCCATCTCATATCATATCCATTCTCCCTGGCTCCTCACCCCTATCAAGTTTTGCAGGGACTTATGTGCCCTGCCGAAAGCTACTACGACCGCTACAATATACAAGTTGCTCTTCCACGAACACGCAACCCGACACCTGAACACTGTCCCCATCTATACGGATGGTTCCCGATCAGAGGTTGGTGCGGCTGCATCAGCGGTGATCGTGACCCAAACGCTCTCTAGAACCGTTCCCCTTCCCCGTGAGGCCTCTGTCTTCTTCAGCACAACTCTTCACTATTCTGGAAGACCTCGAAATTATAAGCACCCACTCCCCCGACTCCTATGTCATCTACTCAGATTCCCAAAGCGCACTGCTCTCCCTTGAAAAATTTACCCCCCATCACCTACTTGTCCGCACCATCCAATAAACATTCCACTCCTTAACGGCATCCCAGCACAAGACGGTCACCTTCTACCGAGTCTCGGCACATGTTGCTATCCGGGGTAATGAGGCGGCGGACTGTAAGGCGAAATGTGCTTGCTCATTGCCAGTCTTCACGCGGCCGCTCCCTTTCACGGATTTTTTTCCCGACTCTCCGCTCCCACTTCAGTTCCATCTGGCAACGGGAATAGGACCAGGCTATAAACAACAAACTCCAGCCGATAAAACCACACCTTGGATATTGGGCTTCCTCGTTTCATAGGTCCCGTCATGAAGAAGTGGTTCTAGCCCGTCACCGCCTAGGGCACACACGACGCACACGGTCACCTTATGGCTAAACTGTCAGTCCCGCTGTGCCCCCACCTGCCATACCCCCATCACCGTCGCCCACCTCCTGGTCGAATGCCCGAATCTGTCTGACCTCTGCCACAGCTGTTTCCCCTATCTGTCCCGCATCCACACATCCGAACATCTCCAGTCCATACTCGCAGAAGGCCTACCACTTCTCGGCGGAAGCGATTTTCTCATACCTCATCCACTCTCAACTACTTCACCGCATCTAAATTCATACCCGCCTTCCCACATATTCAATAACTGAACCTTCTCATCCCCTCAGTCTAATACTCCTATCCCAGCGACACCACCCACCCTCTGTCTCTCCGAGATATGTACCACTTCAAGTATGAATCGGCGATTAAGCAACTAAATAAATAAAATATATTTTTATTTAGTTTACTTAGTTCCATTGACCAAACGGGACCGGAGGCGTGGATCGCGAAAGCCCGGGGATCGTCGCGGGCTCAGAGGGTAAGTAGTCTCTCAGGGTTCAGTGGTCATGCAACGGGGGAGGGTTTCGGTGTCCAGATTGGCACCTCCCTGTCTGTCTGTGGTTTCCCGGGACACCCGGGGTGACGACACGGGGTACCAGTAAAACCGGGCGGGTGGGGGAGAGGACAAAGTCTGGGTGGCCGATGAGGGAACAGCCGGAGGTATGAGAGAGGCCGAGTCAGTGGGAGTACAAGGGGATGAACCAGGCTGCTCCCGTGCTGGGGTGGAGAAGATAGCACCCGGGGGTAAGGATAGATCCATGAGGCTCGAGGGTGTGGCCGAAGGTACTCTGGTCACACCACGTATGTGTACCAGCGCCGCGTCCACTGGATCCTCGGATGTGGGGTGATCTGCCCCGTGTCTCACCCTAGGTGGTGGCTCGTGCACGTCAGCAACGACTGTCAACTTCTACAGGGGTGAGGGGGAGGGTCATCTTCGGCGAGGTTAAGGGTGGAGGTGCTCGAGTTCTCCTTTTAGATTTAGAAGAGAGGGAGGCTTGTTGGATGGTCGGTGAGTCTGGAGACTCACTCCGGCGTCTCCACCTCGTTGATTTATCCGGGGCGCTAGGTTTGGGTGTGTTGTCGGAATGCGGTGAGAGCGGGGTTCCTGGGAGACGGGAATCGAGAGTCCCGATTTCAGAGTTCTGGGAAGTTTGGAGATTCATGGTGAAGAGGAATGGTAGGGTGACAGGCGACTGCCGGGTCCGCCGTGGGGCCCGATCGGGAAGGGGGATTAGTCGTCGATGGGGGTTTGAGTGGCGGATCCGGATGGCGAACCGACGGCTGCAGCATAAGAGACCCCCGGCCTCACACCTCCCGACTTCGCACCCTGTCTCGCGCCTCTCGGAGGCTGATGAAGTCCGCCACCCGAAGGGCTCGGACCTCCTTCTCAAACTTAAAAAAGATACATTCGTGAGATGAAGGATGTGTGCCGGCGCAGTTGGGACATCGTTTCGGGTGGGTGATATTCCAGCAACGTACGCACAGTTGTGGCTGTCGGCACACCGTACTGACGTTCCCAAACGTATTGCATTTAAAGCAACGAGTCGGGTCTGGAATATATGAGCGGACCGAGAACTCGTATGACGGGCGGTCCCCCATGCCCCACACAACACGACCGGAAGGGACTAGGGTGTTGAACGTGAAGGAGGAGACGCGGAGTGGTGGTGGAGGTACCCCCTTGACGAGACTTGAATCAATGAACTTTAATGACACCCTGGGGTGTGAGGTCTTCTAATAACTCGTTCTCGGGTATCATCAATAAACGAGTAACGAAGATAGTGCCCTGACTCTCGTTCAGGTAAGGGTGAGGGGAAACGGTCATCGAGCATTCGAAGACTTCTGTGAGGGAGAGTACGGTATTCGTTTCTGCCGCTGTTCGCGATTTTATAAGGAGAGAACCGTCCTTCTGTGGTCGGACGTCATAACGGCTAGAGTTGCTGCCCGTATGGATCGCCTGAAATGTCCTTTCAGAGTTGGACGGTAGGGACCCAGGAGGAGGGCGAAGAACTAAAAATTTGAGAATACTGGGTAGGGATAGGGAAGCTGTTGGTTCAAAGTGGACTGGGACATCTAGTGGTCGATAGGACGGACGTGGTCGCCGACTTCCCCGTCCGTCTCGGGGCTCTCTTCGAGGAGAGGCAGGTCGATGACGGGTGAGAGGTGCATACAGAGAGAGCGAGAGGCCTGGTTTTCGGGGCGAGTCCTTCGTAGACCCCTTTGGCTTGCCCGTAGCTGGCCGAGGGGAGCTGGAGTGAGACCCCTGCTCTAGAGGAGGTGTGTTCAAAGGCATGTTCGAGGTACAGGTTGCGGTCGGTAACGAGAGAGGAGAATGCGAGTGTCATGTCGCCAGAGGAGGGGCGACCCCCTCACGACGTGGTCTTCCAGTGGTAGGACTCGGGGGGCCTGGTCGCCCACCAACCGAGTTCTAGGGCAAGAAGTTGAAGTATCCATACGTTATTAGTTAGTGAAAAACGGATCCAGTGGCCGCGAGAAACTGCCTAATGGTGAGAAAGGGAGGCCGAGTGCAAACCGTCGCGTCGGGGGCGTGGTACCTCGTCCCCAGGGGACACACTGTCGGTTTAAAAATGGGGCTCCGTGATGCGAAAGTTTGCCCCCAAACGGCGCAAGGACCCCAGCCCCCCCCCAATCCCACCAGCCCGGACACCGAACCATCCAACACAGTGACGCCCTAAGGGCGTCACCTCCGGAGACCCGTACTGGGAGCCAAAGACTTTAGTGGCACCTACCCCGGTCTCCCCACTGGGTCAACACGGGAGCCCACCCACCACGACAAGGTGGCCACAGGCCATATATATTAGGGTGGTCCACAGAAAGGGGTGAATTTTTTTTTTTCCGAAATTTTTGTGCTCATAGCCCAAATGTACCCACTAAATGGGAAACTAACGTATGTGAATTTTTCTTTAAATTAATGAATATTTAGGGTATGTACACGGCTGCCATTTTTAATGCCCTATAATGCTCGGCTCTGACGTGGCCTATATAGCAGGCATAACTCGGAACGTAAAAAAAAAATTGTGCAATTCACCCAGTTTCTAATTCCAAATTACGCTTAATTAACTAATTATTTAAGTTTACAGTTGGCAACTCTTATTTTTGAACATACTACGATTTGGCATCAAATTTCAAATACTAACAATTTTCCTCAGTTACTCTCCCGGCAAGAATCGGATAGGGTGTATTTAGTGTTCATGAATTACTGGGAATCATTTATTTTAGCTTGGTTTTTAATGACTCAGGTGAATATTTAATTAATAATTAATTAATAATATTTAATTAAAGTGAATACATATTCTATTGCGTTATAAATTGCTATATTACTATTGCGTTATTATTTTTGGTTTATGTTGAATAATTTTTTTCTGGAAAGAAATGTACATTAGTGCAAGTTTAGTCCTAAAGAGTAATGTTAAAACTGTGTATGCTTAAAATTGCTATATTTTTTTATTGCGTTATAAATTGCTATGACGCTTAAAGTTGCTATATTACTGTTGCGTTATTGTTTTTGGTTTATGTTGAATAATTTTTGCTGAAAATTCATGTACATTAGTGCATGTTTAATGTTAAAATGTGCCTTTAAAAGTCTACATGTTTGAAGTTGCTGTATTTCTACATTATTTCCAAAGTAATAAAAAATGTCAATTTTTGGTTTCTCTTTTTTCTCTTTCTAGGTTGTGATGATGACAACTGCATTGCGTAAGAAAACAACTATCTACTTGGTTGGCGGCACCATCGAAGCGATTCCTAAGTCCCATCTGCCTACTCTTAGGCAAGTTCTCCAACGTTATTTTCATCTCCTGAAAACGAGTGAGCCAACTCCTACGAAAAACGAGTGCATCAATATGGTGGTGAAGGAAACCATGGATATCTGGGGAATGGCCCACATCCCTACTTAAGACGAGCGGAATATCAAACGAACACTGAATGGAATCCTGTCCACTTAGGAGAAGCTGAAAAAGGGTTCCAACAGGAGAAGTAACCCACAAATACAGAAGGAACAAGAGTTCTCAAACAATCTTGAAAAGCTTTTCAACATTAAGCATCATGATGTGAAAAGACTGATCTGGATAGAGGAAGACCGAGTCTTCTTGAAAGACCGAGAGAGGGAATGCAAGTTTCACATGGGACGAGTCGACGAAGCCCTGGCTAAGAATAAAATGAAACAGATGTATCTTAAGAAGGCCAGAGAGAAAAGGAAGTAGCAGAGAAGCAGATGTGTGAAGAGCAAGAGACCATTCAGCTGGAGTCAACCAGCACTTCTGATGATGATGATGAAGGCCCTCGTTCATTTCCAAAGATGCCTCGAGTTGGAATGGATCCGGATTTTCAGGTCCCTAGCTCGTCAAATGCAGCTCCTCATCCTGAACCTCAAACGAGGCCTAAGAACTTCATATCCCCTGGTCTCGCTGCCGCCCTGGATAGAACCAACACCAGCGATCGTGGCAGCTACTGTGAAAAGCCTTGGAGGGAACATTGATGAACTGGCCATCAGTTGCTCCACATTCAGGAGAACCCGTATGCGACATCGCAGTGACTACATCACTTCTGTGAAACAAGCTGTCTCATCTTCTGGCGCCAATACTGGAATTGTTGTTCATTGGGACGGGAAACTCCTTCCATTCCTCACAGAAAATGACTACGTCGATCGTCTCCCAGTACTGATCTCTGGGAAGGATGTTTAGTCATCATCAGAGGAGAACATCCAACTCCTGGGTGTTCCGAAGCTCGCATGTGGAACATGAATGGCGCAAGCAGATGCCGTGGTTGAGACCTTGAAGGATTGGAAGGTCGAAGACCGAGTCGTCGCCATGAGCTTTGATACGACTCCAAGTAATACGGGTCATATTGGTGGAGCTTGTATGCTGATTGAACTGGGAAGAAATTTACGCCACCTTGCTTGCAGACACCATACCTTGGGAGGTCGTTCTCAGAGACGTCTTGAAGACAGTTCATCGATCGTCCAGCGGTCCGGAGGTTCTCCTATTTCAATGGTTCTAAAAGATTGGCAGCGGGGCAATCAAGCAAACTTCAAGACTGGAATGATGGACGACCACGTCAGTGCAGTTTTCAAAGAGAACCCTGAATGGGTACAGAAGCTCTCGACTACTACATAAAAACTCTGAGTGTAAGCAACCCCGCGACGACTACCGCCGACTCCTGGAGCTTAGCGTAGTCTTCCTAGGTGGGACACCTCCCCGAAGGATTCGATTTCGACAGCCTGGCCCCATACACCATGCTCGCTGGATGTCAAAGGGAATATACTGTCTCCAAATATTCATGTTTCAATCTCAGTTTAAGGTATCCCCCAAGGAAGAGAAGTCCATTCGAACCATGGTCCTCTTTGTTGCTCTTGTCTACGGACCAGCATGGTTCAAGGCTCCCATAATCTTTGAAGCCCCGAGCAACGATATCTCCTTCCTTAAGAAAATTCAAGAATACAGGAATAAAGTGGATGGAGCGGTTGAAGTGGCAGCTACAAAGGCATTCCAACGACATCTGTGGTATTTGAGCGAAGAGTTGGTAGCTCTGGCTCTATTCAGTGACGCAGTTTCCAATATGGAGAAGAGAGGAATCCTGGAGTCGATGAAGGTAAGGGAAGGAGAAAAAGATCCACCGAAGAGAATTAAAGTGCCAGAAGAGGACATTACCTCACTGACGCTGAAGAAGTTGGCATCCAAGAATACCAACCGCTTCTTCCAGACCACGCTACTAGGCTCCGGATTCACCTCTAAAGATCCATCCCAATGGAAGGATGATCCGCAGTTCCTCCAGGCCAAGGAAGTCCTCCAAGACATGCTGGTAGTGAATGATGTGGCTGAAAGATGGGTGAAGCTAATTCAGGATTATAACTCTCCCATTACGAAGAACGAAGAACAGAAACAGTATCTGCTGCAGGTGATCGCTACACATCGACACCAGTTTCCTAGTGCAAGCAAGGCTAACTTGTAATCGTGAGGATGGGAGTTGTTTTTCTGTTTCAATCAACATTGTTTGTGTTTGGTTTGCCTCTAATAAATTAATCACTTAAATAATAATTTGCCTATAGATATGTAATACTTGAGTATCATTTTCCTAATACAAGAGTCATTCTATAGGTAAAGAGATCAAACAAATGTGAGCTTTTCTTAGTTAGCTTGTGCATACCCCAAACAGTCATAATGACCTAAAACTTGGTATGCAGTGTTTTCTTCGGGAAAGGAACCAAATAAACACCGAGCACAAAAAAATAAACAACTTCGATTTTGTGGACCACCCTAATATATATATATATACACACACACCTTTCAAAGGTCCCGCGCGATGATTCCTCATTTCACGAAGGTCTTTATATATATAAATATATACAGGGTGCGTTACGACGAAATGTCAACTTCGGGAGCTTATAGCCAAGGGCATTCCCAGTCAAAAACTTCATATGAACATATTTCCGATTCTTAACGGTTTTGGAGCTATGGATGTTTGAATTCCAAGCATGCGCATACGTGACCTTGAACTGAATTGACAGTCACTTACCAAACTAAACTAACTACGCAGTAGTGTTGTGTTTCACAGCGTGCAGTTGGTGTTTTGTGCGTTCAGTATGCCTTTTACGTTTTCAAATGCCGATATGGTGTATGTTTACGGAATTTGCGATGAAAATACTACTGCTGATGTCGCTGAATACCAGCGACGTTTTCCAAATTGGCGAATTCCGGATCGACGAGTGTTTAGCAACATTTTCCGGAGATTGCGAGAGAGCGGTTCATTTCCTTGCGTTACTGCTTTATCTGAACGTCCGGTACAACAAGATGTGGCTGAACAAGAAAACATTATTCAGATGGGACAGCGGAGTCCTCATGTTAGTACGCGAAGGATGTCCATACGTCTTAGAGTTCCTCAAATGAGAGTATGTAGAACGTTACACGAACGCGGCATGTATTCATACCACGTAGAGCACCTCCAACCTGGGGATCGTGCCCAACGGCTGGAATTTTGTAATTGGCTCAATGCCGATCGACAATTGCATCGATACGTCTTGTTCTGTGATGAGGCTCAATTTACTGCGACAGTGTCAACAACACTCGCAATTCACGTGTGGTTAGAAATGAATCCTCATGCCATTGTGGAAAGTAATTTTCAACATTGGTTCAGTGTCAATGTGTGGTGTGGTATTCTCTACAGTCAGTTGATTGGTCCGTTTATCTTCGAAGGTGGTCTTACAGGTGACATTTATCTACGATTTCTGTAAGATGAACTGCCGCCACTGTTAGATGATGTACCTTTGGCAACACGATTGCGTATGTACTTCCAACGAGACGGAGCTCCTTATTTTAGCCATGCAGTGAGAACACATCTCGATGATCGCTTCCCTGATCGATGGATCGGTCGTGGTGGTGCACAAATTGGCCACCGAGGTCTCCGGAGCTAACTCCTCTAGATTTTTATCTGTGAGGGTGCATGAAAGAGCTGGTGTACCAGAGAAAAGTGGAAACACGAGATGCATTGTTCCATCACATTTTAGATGCTGCAGCCCTCATAAATGACAATCGTAAGAAACTAATGCGAGCTACACGCGCGATTCACAGACGAGCCGCGATGGGTATTGAGGCCGACGGTAGTCATTTTGAACAGTTATTGTAAATTCATGAATAAAAACTTCAGCAGCTATTTGTTCGCTTATTCTTAAACATTCAAACATCCATAGCTCCATAACCGTTAAGAATCGGACCTATGTTCATATGAAGTTTTCGAATGGGAATGACCTCAGCTAAAAGCTCCCGAAGTTATGACATTTCGTCGTAACTTAACCTGTGTGTGTGTGTGTGTGTTGTGTGTGTGTGTGTGTGTGTGTGTGTGTGTGTGTGTGTGTGTGTGTGTGTACCACAAACAAGGCGGGATATATACAGTATATAGGATGAATTTCACAATTAAACACGTGAAATGAATGAATGATGGAAGCCCACAAGGAAAAAGAAAAATGATTCCAAGGTCTTCCGTGTATTCAGAAGTACACCTCATCAGGGAAAGTTGTTTTCAGTAGAGGAATCATTATATTCCTATCCCTTCGTTTAAAGGTTCTCAGTATCTGCCCAGTTATTCTCTTTGCTCTGTTTACTACTATCTTATTTTGGGTTTCAAATTTCGCATCATCAGCCATAACAACCCCTAAATCTTTTGCTCTAGAATTTATCTGAATTTCCTCTCCATTTGGGGTATAATATTCCATGGATTTTAGGTCTTCTCTTTTTCAGTACCTTAACAGCTGAAATTTCTCAGTGTTAAACTTCATATTGTTGTCTTCCATCCACTTGTAGATTCTGTTCATGTCAGTTTGTAGAGATCCTGTATCTTCTGGGCTTCTTATTTTTCTACTGATCTTTGTGGCATCGGCAAAGGATGTTACTGTGCTGTCTCTTGTAACGTCCTCATCTATGTCAGTTAACATGATTATGAATAGTGGAGCTAATACTGTTCCTTGTGGTACTGAGCTGAGGACTTCTGATTTTGCTGAAGATACTCCTTGTACTGTAACGACTTGCCGCCGCTCACTAAGGAAATTATATATTCATTTTTCTACTTTTCCTGTTATTCACATATATTTCAGTTTATGTATTATTATTCCATGGTCTCACTTGTCGAACTCCTTGGCAAAGTCTGTGTATATTACATCATAGTTTTCATTACTTTCAAGTACATCATAATAATGTTGCAGTGTTCCATTAGTTGTGATAGGCATGATCTGCCTGACCAAAACTCATGTTGGTTATCACTGAATTTTTTCCAAGTTTCCAAAAAGTCATAGATTTTCTGTCTAACTATTCTTTCAAATATTTTTGTGAGATGAGATGTAAGCGACACTGGCCTATAATTTTTGGCCTCAGATCGTCCTCCTCCTTTATATATTGGGACTATGTTCACGCTCTTCAGGATGCCCGGTACTTCTCCTGTGTCTAGTGATCGTCTCCATATCCAATATAGGGGCTCAGCGATTGCATTCTTGCAGTTTTTGATCAGTGTGGCATTCCATTTATCCGGTCCTGCCACTGAGTGTGCTTTTAGTTTCCCTATAGCTTGTGTAATATCATCTGTCATAAAGCCAGTCTTGTAGTTCTTCTTCAAAGAATGTATTTCCATTGCATATCAGTTTGTCAGTTTTTGGGATACTGAGAAATGATTCGTACTGAGCTCTTAATATTTCTGATACTTCTGTTAGATCATCAGATAAAGCACTGTTCTCGTTTTTCAAAGGTTCAATAGTCACATGGTTTTGCGACTTCCTTTTTGCAAAATTAAAGAAGTACTTTGAGTTAACCTTTATTGCTTTTATAGCGTCATCGTCGTCTTTGTATGGTTCTCAATTAGTTCCTGTATGACATCATCGATACTCTGCAGTTTACCATTTAATATTTTCCTGATGTTATCATCTTTACAGTTACTTAATTTTGCAGTCACTCTTTTTCTCTTTTGGAACAATGACCTCTTTTGTCTCTCGAACCTGCTTCTCTTTCCTATTTGTTGTATTTTTGGGACATGTCTTTCCATAATTTCCAGCGTCTTCTCCTCTAAAGTCATTAGCATCTCTTCTATTGTCTTGGCCTCAAAAATGGTTTTCCAATCTATTACTTCCATGCTGGATGCAACATCTTCCCAGTTTATAGCTTTGGAGTGAAAATTAAAAATTTCAAATTTGCTTCTTTGTTGTTAGTGTTCTTTCCTTTCCTGTTGCTTTTATATTGGTTGTTATTTCAATAATGTAATCCGATATTATAGTTGGGGATATTTCTACATTACCAATTAGGTTGCTGTTGTTTGTGAATACCAAATCTAGGCAGTTGTTTTTTCTTGTTTTCTGTTATTTTTTGCGTTAACATAAATTCATCAGCTAGAGCTAGTAGCATTTTTACTTGCTCCTGGTCTTCTCGTGTGTCCCCTTGTCTAGTGTATACATATACCTTTCCCCTATCCTTTTATATTTCATGAATGGGAAATTAAAATCACCACAGTGAAAAATATTTGGGATTGGAGAGAGTAGATGTTTTACCCAGTTTCTTACCTCTGTAATGGAATCTGAAAATTTTGAGGTTGGCGTGTTTGGGGGTCTGGACATTACAATTAGTACCATATTAATTTCTCAACTTTTGCTGGTACACATTCTACGTAGCTGTTTGAGGTACTTATAGTTATTTCTGCCATATGCCTTTCGCGTGTGTAAATAGCACATCCTCCTTTACGTCTCACTGTTCTGTCGGCTCGGAGGATGTTATAGTTGTCAATTAGTATTTTTTTTATATTTTTTTTTGTCAACACAGAACTCACAGTTTTCACAGTTCACATGGCAGTCCTTTAGATGAATTTCCATGAGACATGCAAAGTCCGCTCCAGCTTCTTGCATGAGTCCTTTTAGGCATAAAACTTTGACTGGGAAATGATATGATTTGATTTAAGGCCCTGAATGTTGGGGCTTGGATTATTTTTATTTTTTTCTCTGTCATTTTCGCATACAGGTGGTTCTGATTCATTTTCCAATGTTGGTGCCAGTTTCGTTGCCTTGCGTTTATCTGAGAATTTGCTTCTCTTTATCGTTGTCGGTACCTGTTGTCCCGATAACGCATGAAGTGTCTTTGTGCGTGCCTTCTGTTCGGCTCTCGGATTCCTATATTTGTTAGCTGACTTTGTATTTGCTGGATAGTATTTAGCAGCTGAATTGTGTTGGCTACGTCTAAAAAATTGGTATCCTTCTTTGATGTTCGGTTTTCCTGTTCACCCGTTGAGTTCCTTTGAGGGTGGTGGTAACGGCATTGTCCGTATTTGCACCTTCCATATCTTGCATAGGTGTTGCGGACAGTAAGATGGTGGAACTCGCGCTTCTTTTCAAATCTGCAATATCCACTTATGTAATGTGTTACATAATGTGGGATGTGCATAGATGCATTGCCCATCCCGATATCTGCAGTTCCCTTTTGCGTAGTATTTACCAGTGGCGGCTCGTCGGTAGACACTGCGGAACTGCAGCACCCCTAAATTTTTTATTTACAATTGAAATAATCAAGAACAATATAAGGATGAGCTCACTGAATAACTTTTTCAATAACTTTTGAAACTTTTATTCATTGCTCAATGCTCATCCTTTTATTTCAGCAATTATTTCAACCCATTCTTAGAGACAGCACCCCTAGAATTTTTAGTCACGAGCCGCCACTGGTATTTACATACGGTATTTTCTACGACGCTTCTACTTCTTATCTTATTATTTTCAATGTTCTTAATTTTGGTATCATTATTTTTCTTTGGCAGCTTATTTCCTACGTTTTACCACTTCACTCAATGGGCAGTTTAACTACCTCGCAACTTTTACATATCTCTTTTCTTTCATCTATGTCATCAATCCGTATTATATTGTTATTCGTTATTTCCTCCTCTCTCTCATTCACCCGAATTTTCATTGGGACATTTCTGGACTCTTCTTTCCCCATTATTTCACTCTTTTTTGTAATACGAGTTTGTTTTCTCCATTTCTTTAAATACCGCGAAGGAGTTTACAGTATGTACATGCATCACACAGAAATTTGATTCCCACGATCTGTTTCACATTCGAAACGAGATATTTTCCTATCATCCCAAATCATGCAGATAAAGTAGTGGTTTTTGACAGAAATCGCATCTTATTGCTGCATTTTCTGTTGTTTCAGGATTACACAAATTGAGATTAAGTGAGAATTTGTACCCATGGTCATGCTATTCATTAATTGGCGTAAAAAGAAATACACTCAACTTATTTATTTATTTATTTTTCTCCTTTCTTTCTCTTTCCTTTCCTTTCGATGGTCACGAGGGTTTTATGACCTTTTTCCTGCCTTGTTTCAAAATTTCTCGAATGCCAACTGTGCTACGGTTTAAATATATACGTTAAACTGGTGATAATTTATGTAAACTGTATTGCACTTTCTTAATTTTACTAAATTTCACTTAATAGGTTATATGCACGGATTCACTGATACTTTACACACTTTTGGGTGTAAACAGAATAAACCACCTAGTAGTTTATTCCCTTCTTATTTGGGTGTTAATACAGAGAGACACAACACGCCCATTCCCCACAAGGTACAACAGCAAACTATACCTTTGGTACCTTTGATTAGCTTCCGCCCGAATTGTTCATTCTGACGAAGGTCAAGCTCTTCACTCCACCTTAGACCTACAGTTTAACGTGGAATTCGAACCACGCCCCATCAGCAGCCCAGCGTCTTAACCACCAGGCCACCTAGGGTACCCATTTATCTACCAACCACTTTCTTTATTGTGTGGAAGGATGAACAGCTGGGTTTTGCTGCACGCTGGCTGCCGTTGGGTCTCGAACCCGGGGCCGATGGATTCGTAGTCAGCGACGCTAACCACTACACCACCGAGGCGCTATACCCCTTTAATTTTCACATTCACTTTTTCCACCTTTATATATATATATATATATATAATAACCACTCTACTTTCAATTTCCAATGTAACTGTACCAATGTACCACGTTTGCCATTCAAACTGCAAATACTTAAATTCTCTTGCCTGTAAATTTTCTCCACTCACCACAATATTACATACTGACATCTCATTCTCTTTCAAGGACAAGAACCTTCACTCGCTCTCAATAATTTCCTTTCACATACATCAACAGTAGTCGCTTTTCTCTCATTCACTCTGTTTCACCCACACCCACCATGTCATCAGTATTCATTAGATGCAACAGCTGCCACTCATTCTCTTCCAAATTAAAGGTTTATTCTTCTCTCTGGCATTATTTTATCTCGCGCATTATACTACCTATATACACATTAAACAGCCATGGAGACATCACACAGCTATGTCATTCAACTCTCTAACTCTTAAGCAAACATTACTGCCTACATTAAACACTTCAGTGTATTTGACAACTTACCACTAATACAGTACATTCTAAGCACTTGCCACAAGGAACATACATCCACGCACTTCACCATATACTATTTTCTCCAAATCCATAAATACCATATACACCTTTTTATCCTCATCATTTAGTTTCTCAATCAGCTGTTATACTTCAAACATTTGGTGAACACACCCCATCTTTCAACACACTTCCACTATATTTAAAGCTATACCCCTTTAATTTTTTTACATTCACTTTTTCCACCTTTATTATCTTTATACAAGGTCAATTTACCTGAATTAATATCATAAGTTACACCTTTAAACAAAGGTTTGGAGTGTTTGACAGCCGTTTTCTCTTCAATAAATTCGATCGTTCCTTCACCGTCAATGACAAAGATTTCCTGCAAAAAAAAACCACTTCAATTTCCTCCATTTAAAACTTTTAAAATTAATTACACATTTTAATTGGTTTTAATTTCAATTCTAATTCAAATACTGACACCCGAAGATGAAGACAATTCCAGAAAGTGGAGTTTAATCCTCCCCCCCCCCCTTTTTGTTCATTCATTGTACGAGATCCATTTCTTTCTTTCTCGTAGTGTAGACACGATGCTTGAGCTTAGCCCAGAAACACAAAATCCATTTATGAATGGTTGAATCACCACGAGAAAGAAGGCGAAATTTTGATGACAATTTCACACACACACATATATATAAATAGAAACGACATAATATTAAGGAACGTTTCTGCACACGCGGAAGAGAAATAACGAATAAATGAAAAATGAGGCGAACCGCCCGGGAATCGAACCCAAGGCCTTCCAATTGCCGGTTGGATGCGCTACCATTACACCACGGACCTCAATCATTCACAAATCGAAATTCTCCTACATAGGGCAGAAACCAATGCCCTGAGAGGGCACCCTCGCAAATCGTGAATATGTGCATTTAACTGCAATGACCACGTAGTATATAAATGAATAGAAACGACATAATATTAAGGAACGTTTCTGCACACGTGGAAGAGAAATAACGAATAAATGAAAAATGAGGCGAACCGCCCGGGAATCGAACCCAAGGCCTTCCAATTGCCGGTTGGATGCGCTACCATTACACCCGGGCGGTTCGCCTCATTTTTCATTTATTCGTTATTTCTCTTCCGCGTGTGCAGAAACGTTCCTTAATATTATGTCGTTTCTATTCATTTATATACTGCGTGGTCATTGCAGTTAAATGCACATATTCACGATTTGCGAGGGTGCCCTCTCAGGGCATTGGTTTCTGCCCTATGTAGGAGAATTTCGATTTGTGAATGATTGAGGTCCGTGGTGTAATGGTAGCGCATCCAACCGGCAATTGGAAGGCCTTGGGTTCGATTCCCGGGCGGTTCGCCTCATTTTTCATTTATTCGTTATTTCTCTTCCGCGTGTGCAGAAACGTTCCTTAATATTATGTCGTTTCTATTCATTTATATACTGCGTGGTCATTGCAGTTAATGCACATATTCACGATTTGCGAGGGTGCCCTCTCAGGGCATTGGTTTCTGCCCTATGTAGGAGAATTTCGATTTGTGAATGATTGAGGTCCGTGGTGTAATGTAGCGCATCCAACCGGCAATTGGAAGGCCTTGGGTTCGATTCCCGGCGGTTCGCCTCATTTTTCATTTATTCGTTATTTCTCTTCCGCGTGTGCAGAAACGTTCCTTAATATTATGTCGTTTCTATTCATTTATATACTGCGTGGTCATTGCAGTTAAATGCACATATTCACGATTTGCGAGGGTGCCCTCTCAGGGCATTGGTTTCTGCCCTATGTAGGAGAATTTCGATTTGTGAATGATTGAGGTCCGTGGTGTAATGGTAGCGCATCCAACCGGCAATTGGAAGGCCTTGGGTTCGATTCCCGGCGGTTCGCCTCATTTTTCATTTATTCGTTATTTTCTCTTCCGCGTGTGCAGAAACGTTCCTTAATATTATGTCGTTTCTATTCATTTATATATTGCGTGGTCATTGCAGTTAAATGCACACACACACACACACACACATTATATATATATATATATATATATATATATATATTTTTTTTTTTTTTTTTTTTTAGTTCAGGAAGAACCGATTCGCCTCTATTTAAAGGGCATATCTCAGCGGAAAAACAAAGAAAAAGTGAGAGGAAAGACAGAGGAAAAAGAAAGGGTGGAGGGGACAGTCGAAGTGGAAAAAGACCAAGGATGACAAGGACTGCAGGATCGAGCCCCATCATCCTTGGGTGCTAGGGCCGGGAGGGCGCACGTGAAACCTCCAGGAACAAGCACGTACAAACGAGCACAAAGAGCACTCAAGAGCACGAGCTTAGAACCCCCTTGCGGGGATATATATATATATATATATATATATATTTATATATAAAGGGTGATCCAGAGAAATGGGACCCAAAAGAAACCCCTGTAACTCTTAAAGTATAAGTCCTTTTATAAAATCATACGCATCATTCGAAAGAGGATAGTTACAAGTTTGTACAGGATTGTATAGGTTTTGACAATACAAGACAAGGTAAGATACAAAACAAAATAAAAGTGTTAGTTAAAACTAACCCTTCAAGATGACTGCATGGACTGTGGAACAGCTGCGTTTCATAACTGAGCAATATTATGAGCATGGAAGAAGTGTAGTTTCAGCTCAAAGATCTTTCAAGACAAATTTTCAGATGTCAAAATCACCTTCTAAGAAAGTAATCCGTCGGTGTGTCAGAAATTTTTCCCTAACTGGCAGCATTGGAAAAAGAAAACCAACTGGAAGAGTGCGCACAGCAAGGATAGACGAGATCATTAACAGAACTCATGAAATTGTACAGGATAATCCTAACATAAGCATCAGACGTGCTTCTCAGCTGTTAGGAGTTGGATATGGAAAACACACCGTATATTCAAGCAAAATTTAATGCTCTTTCCATATAAAATTCAAACAGTGCAACAACTAAACGATGGAGATTTCGCACGAAGACGACAATTCTGTCAATGGATCCAACAGAAGGTAAATGACCACCAATTTTATAGCAACTTTGATTATGTCAGACGAAGCCCATTTTCACATGAATGGAACTGTAAACAAACATTGTCGTTTCTGGGCAACAGAAAATCCATTGAATATTACCGAAGTCCCGTTGCATAGTCAGCGTGTAACTGTTTGGTGTGGTCTTACTGCATCTCAGATCATAGGGCCGTACTTTTTCGAGGATTCTACCGGAAACACGGTCACTGTAAATGGTGATGGCTACGAAAAAATGTTGACCGATTTCCTTATTCCTAAATTAAGAGATCTTTGTCTAGAAAACCACTGGTTCCAACAAGACGGAGCTACCTGCCATACCACGAGGAACTGCATGGCAGTTTTGCGTCAAACGTTTCCAGGCGAGTTAATCTCAAGATTTGGAGACGTTGAATGGCCGCAAGGTCTCCGATTTTTCTCCCTTAGATTATCATCTCTGGGGATATTTAAAGAGTAGGGTCTACAGAAATAACCCAACGACCTTGCAAGAATTGAAGGCCGCCATCACAAATGAGATACAGGCCATACCACCGCACACTCTTGCAAAAGTGATGCAGAACTTACAAGCGAGAACACTGGAATGCTTGGCAACTAATGGAGCACATTTGAAAGGAGTCATTTTAAAAAAAATAAATATTTCATAATAAACTTGTAACTCTACTCTTTCAAATGATATAGTTTTTAGGAAAGGAATTAAATATTAAGAATATTTGGCTTTTTTTTATGGGTCCCATTTATCTGGATCACCCAGTATATATATATATATATATATATATACAGGGTGGGCGGAAAGTAGCTCCCTATTTTGGATTGGTAAAAAAATACGTATATTATCCATTTATTTCAGAAGAAATAATATGAAAAGGTAGGCATACATGGTAGGTTTTCTCTGAAATTCAATGTGGGCTCCAACTCTTTCCACCAGCTTCTGGAGCCGCCCAGGAATGGCGTCCACTGACTTTAGCAGGAACTCCGGCGGGATGGAGGACATGACTTCCCGAATTCGGTCCTCCAGTTCTTCCAATGTCCTCGGTTTGGTGCAGTAGACTTCTTCCTTTACCCACCCTCAAAGAAAGAAGTCGCACGGTGTCAAGTCGGGGCTCCTGGCTGGCCATTGATGTGGACCACGACGACCCATCCAACGCCCAGGGAAGTGGGCATCCAGCCACTCACGGACAACAAGAGCGAAGTGCGGAGGGGCGCCATCTTGCATAAATATCAGATCGTCGATGTTCTCCCATGTGCTGACAACCGGCCAGACCTCGTTTCGCAACATAGCAAGGTACCGCTCAGCATTCATGGTGTTGCGCAGAAGGAACGGGCCCACAACCTGATCTGAGGTCATACCACACCACACCGTTACACTGAACCGATTCTGCCGTTTTTCAGCGGTAACCGTGCGACTTCTTTCTTTGGGGGTGGGTAAAGGAAGAAGTCTACCGCACCAAACCGAGGACATTGGAAGAACTGGAGGACCGAATTCGGGAAGTCATGTCCTCCATCCCGCCGGAGTTCCTGCCTGCTAAGTCAGTGGCGCCATTCCTGGGCGGCTCCAGAAGCTGGTGGAAAGAGTTGGAGCCCACATTGAATTTTAGAGAAAAACCTACCATGTATGCCTACCTTTTCATATTATTTCTTCTGAAATAAATGGATAATATACGTATTTTTTTACCAATCCAAAATAGGGAGCTACTTTCCGCCCACCCTGTATGTTGCTTAACCGCCGATTCGTACCTAGAGTGGTACATATCTCGGCGAGACAGAGGGTAGGTAGTGTCGCTGGGATGGGAGTATGAGACTGAGGGGATGTGAAGGTTCAGTTATTGAATATGTTGGAGGGGGGGTATGAGTTTAGATGCGGTGAAGTAGTTGAGAGTGGGTGAGGTATGAGAAAATTGCTTCTGCTGAGAAGTGGGGGCCTTTGGCGAGTATGGACTGGAGAAGTTCAGACGTGTGGAAACTGTGGATGCGGGACAGGTAGAGGAAACAGCTGTGGCGGAGGTCAGACAGATTCGGGCATTCGATCAGGAGGTGGACGACGATGATGGGGGTATGGCAGGTGGGGCGGAGCGGGGCTGGCAATTTAGCCATAAGGTGACCGTGTGTGCCCTAGGCGGAGACGGGCTAGAACCACTTCTTTATGACTTGACCTATGGAATGAGGAAGCCCAATATCCAAGGTGTGGTTTTATCGGCTGGAGCTTGTTATTTATAGCCTGGTCCCAATCCCATTGCCAGATGGAACGGAAGTGGGAGCGGAGAGTCGGGGAAAAAATCCGTGAAAGGAAGGGGCCGGGTGGAGACTGGCAACGAGCAGGCGGACTTCGCCATACGGTCCGCCTCCTCATTTCCCCAGATACCAACATGTGCTGGGTGAGGGGGGTTAAATTTCTCCAGGGAGAGTAGTGCGCTTTGGGAATCTGAGTAGATGACATAGTTGGCGGAGTGGGTGTTTATAAGGTCGAGGGCTTTCAGAACGGGGAAAAGTTCTGCTGAAAAGTCAAAGGCCTCACGTGGAAGGGGAACGGCTCTAGAGAGCGGCTGGGCCACGATCACCGCTGAGGCAACCGCACCATCTTCTGATCGGGAACCATCCGTAGAGATGGGGACAGTGTTCAGGTGTCGGGTTACGTGTTCCTGGAAGAGCGACTTGTATACTGTAGCAGTCGTAGTAGCTTTTGGCAGGGCACATAAGCCCCTGCAAAACTTGATAGGGGTGAGGAGCCAGGGAGAATGGATATGATACGAGATGGGGGTGACTGAAGGAGGGGGCTCGTTGGAAAGATCCAAGAAAGAGCGGACCGCTTCCGTAAAGTGCCAGCTCTGACCCTGGGGTGGAGGTTCTAAAATTGCCGTCCACAGAAGTGACGAGGGCAGCCTCTGTGCGCGAAGGTAGGTCCGCATGAGGAGCAGACCCCGTCGGTGGGTGAGAGGGAGATAGTTACATTCTGCTTGGAGGCTGGAAGCTGGGGAGGATCGGAAGGCACCAGTGGAGAGGCGGAGGCCCCTGTTAAGTACCGGGTCCAAGATTCGGAGGGAAGTGCTGGAGGCAGACCCGTATACAACACTCCCATAGTCCAGCTTTGACTGGACCACGGAGGTGTAAAGACGGAGGAGCGTGCGTCGGTCAGCACCCCACGTGGTGTGGGAAATGTGGTTTAGGAGAGCGAGGGGACGCTAGAGCGTGTGTTTCAGGTGCCTGAGGTGGGGAACCCAGTTGAGCCGTCGGTCGAAGGTCATGCCCAGAAACTGCGCGGTGGGCACCACTTCGAGGGGCTCACCGTATAGCGTGACCGAGGGGGAAGGTATGGCTGTGGATCTTCTGCTGAAGATCACACTTTTGGTTTTAGAGGTGGACAGGCGGAAACCAACCGATGTTGCCCACCTCTCCACCCGATGGATGGCGAGCTGAATTTGTCGTTGGACGACGGCCAGTTCCCGCCCAA
This sequence comes from Bathynomus jamesi, assembly GCA_023014485.1. NCBI lineage: Eukaryota > Metazoa > Arthropoda > Malacostraca > Isopoda > Cirolanidae > Bathynomus > Bathynomus jamesi. Next base: position 622,859 of record JAJOZX010001455.1, read on the forward strand.
CAAACCATATCGCAAGGTCATCTGCGTAGATGGAGGAACGGACGGTGGGTGGAAGGGATTTTGCTCCTGTGTTCATTACCAGTGAAAAACATATGACACTGAGGAAACTTCCCTGTGGGACCCCGTCCTCTTGCTCAAAGGTGTCAGAGAGGACTGAGCTCACCCGTACTTGAAAGGTCCGGGAGGAGAGGAAGCCCCTGATGAAGTCGCAGGGCTCCGACGAAACCCAAATTTTGGAGCTCACTGGGGATTATACGTCGACGGGTGGTGTCATAGGCCTTCTGGATGTCGAAGAAAGTGGACAGGACAAACTGTCCCCCATTGAAGGCGTTCTGTATATCTCGGCTGAGGAGCAGGATGGGGTCTGTAGTGGAGCGAAACTGTCTAAAGCCAGACTGGGTAGTCGGGAGGGAGTCAGTGTTTTCAAGGAGAAAGGAGAGTCGCACGGCGATCATTTTCTCGAAGATTTTACAGGTACAGCACGTTAATGCTATTGGTCTATAATTAGTCGGGACAAGGGGGTCTTTGCCGGGTTTGGGGATTGGTACTACATGGGCCTCCTTCCACCGTGAGGGGAGAGTGCCCTCAATCCATATACGTTTGTAGAGATCTAGTAGGAACAGTTGCATAGGAGGAGGGATGTGTTGAATCAAACAGTAGGGGATGCCGTCAGGGCCAGGGGAAGGAGACTGTCTAGAGGCCAGTGCCGCCTGTAGCTCTCGCATGGTGAACAGCCGATTGTAGGAGTTGTCGACGGATGGTGAGCAGTCCTTGTTAGATGCCAGCGCGTGGGGGTTGTTTGTGGAGGAGATGGCAGCGAAGGTAGATGCTACAAGATTCGCTACTGACCTAGGTTCATGGAGAAGCCCGTCAATTGTTCGGAGGACCGGCAGTCGGGAGGAAGCGTGTCGTCTCTCGACACTCGGTACCTTCTTCCAGACGGTAGCCGATGGTGTGGTGGAGGTGATACCTGAGACAAAGGTACGCCAGGAAGCTCGGCGCGCTTTCTTTATCGCACGGCGAGCAACGGCTCTGGCCCGCTGCATCTCCATGCAATGGGTATGGGTTCGCGTACGATAAAATCTTCGGGTAGTCCTCTTCTTGGCACGAGTGGCATCCGCGCACTCTGGATTCCACCAGGGTACACGTCTGGCTCGGGGATAGCCGAAGATCGTGGAATGCTGGTGCTTGCAGCTGCGACAACAGTGGCCTCAAAGTACGCAATGCCTTCATCGGAGGATGGAAACTGGACCATCGTACAACGTGTGGAAGTGTTGTCCCGGAAAAGTGGCCAGTTAGCTCTGACCGTTATCCACTTCTCCGGTACCCGAACGGTCTGGTCGTGCCGATTTAGTGTGAGGCAAAGAGGGAAGTGGTCAATGCCGTGGTCATCCCGAAGCACTTGCCAGGTGAAGTTCAGGAGGCCGTCCGTCGAGATGAACGATAGATCTATACAGCAGGGCCGTGGAGTCGGAGTCGGAGTCAGAAGCAATTTTGGGTGGAGTGGGAGTCGGTAAAAATGTACCGACTCCGACCTCAATATACGTAAAATCTTAAGAAAATACTATTTTAAGTATAAATAGTAAATATAAATCAAATATATTTATTATTTATACTTAATTAATTATCAGTATTAACCCTTACTTTTTTTCAGGAAATATTTTTATAATTGTGATACTGATAACTTCATAAGTTTAATTTCAAATCATTGATAAAATTATTTGCTCTAAACTTCAATGCACAATGGCAAAGAGACTTCCAACGAAATCAGCTGTGTTTGAACACTTTACAATCACTAAAGATGGAAAGGAGTCGGAGGTTTTGTGTACCGACTCCACAGCCCTGCTATACAGGACGGGGTGCATCTGGTGGCGTGGTAGTGTGTGGGAGAGCCGTCGTTGAGGCACTCGAAGGAGAGTTCAGCCATGAGGGTAATCAGGGTCGGAGCCACAAAAGTGGAGGTCGTATCACCCCACAAGGGGTGGTGACTATTGAAATCGCCCAAGAGTAGGAAGGGCCTGGGGAGTTGTTGAACAACCTCAACCAGGTCATCGCGGGAAACTTGGGAGTGAGTGGGAAGGTAGATCGAGCAGACTGTGTATTGCTTGTCCAGGAAAATCCTGGCAGCAACCACCTGTAACGGGGATCTAATAGGGAGGTTGTGAAAGGGGGCTGTACGGTGGACGAGGATGGCAGCCCCCCCTTCTTGTGCAGATAAGAGACGGAGAGGTAGTGCTAGAATATCCGGTAGGGCAGGGCATCGGTCTGGTCCCCAAGATTAGCTCATGGAGACAGACACATACCGGATGAGCAGAGGCAATCAGGGAATTTAGGCCTTCGTAATTTGCGAAGATTCCCCTACAGTTCCACTGTAGGATCGTCGCTTTCGGAGGGTTCAGTGGTCATGCAAAGGGGGAGGGTTCCGTTGTCCAGATTGGCACCTTCCTGTTTGGTTGTGGTTTCCTGGGACACCCGGGATGACAACAGGGGGTACCAGTAAAACCAGGCGGGTGGGGGAAAGGACAAAGTCTGGGTGGCCGATGAGGGAAGAGCCGGAGGCACGAGAGGGGCCGGGTTAGTGGGGGTAAAAGGGGATGAGTCAGGGTGCTCCCGTGGTGGGGTGGAGAAGATGGCACCAGGGGATAAGTGCAGATCCGGGAGGCTCGAGGGTGCGGCCGAGGGTACTCTGGTCACACCATGTAGGCATGCCATTGCCGCGTCCACTGGATCCTCGGATGTGGGGTGATCTGCCCCGTGTCTCGCCCTAGGTGGTGGCTCGTGCACATCAGCAACGACTGTAAACTTCTGCAGAGGTGAGTGCAGAGATGAGGGTCATCGTAGGGTCATCTCCTTTTAGATTTCGGAGAGAGGGAGGCTTGTTGGATGGTCAGTGAGTCTGGAGACTCACTCTGGCGTCTCCGCCTCGTTGATTTACCCAGGGCGCTAGGTTTGGGTGTATTCTCGGAGTGCGGTGAAAGCGGAGTTCCTGGGAGACGAAAACCGAGAGTCCGAATTCCAGAGGTCTGGGAAGTGTGTAGCTTTGGAGATTCACTGTGGGTAGGCATGGTAGGGGGACAGGCGGCTGCGGGGCCTGGCGTGGGGCCCGATTGGGAAGGGAGATGAGTAGTCGATGGGGGTTTGAGTGGCGGATCCGGCCGGCGAGTCGAGGGAACTGAGCCCTCACCTCCCGACTCCGCACCCTGTCTTGTGCCTCTCGGAGGCTAAGGAAGTCCGCTACCTGCAGGCCTCGAACCTGAAGAATAGGCATTCGCAGGATGAAGAGAGGTGTGTGTCTTGACAATTGGAGCATTTGGGTGTGCTGGGGCACTTGTCTGGGTGAGCGATTTGTCCGCAACGGACACAGTTGGTGCAGCTGCCAACAAACTAAGCTAACGTGTCCAAACTTGTTGCATTTAAAGCAATGGGTCGGGTCTGGGATGTATGGGCGGACAGAAAACTCGCAAGATGTGCGGTCTCCCATACACCATACAATACGGTCAGGAGGGACTAAGGTATTGAAGGTAAAAAGTAGACGCAGGGTAGGGGAGGGTGTACCTCCCTGTCGGGATGTGAAGCGATGGATCTTCATGACACCCTGGGGTGCGAGGTCCTCCAGGAGCTCGTTTACTGTGATCGACAATAGGCGGGTGGCGTAAATAGTGCCCTGACTCTGGTTCAGGCGAGGGTGTGGGGAAACGGACACCTAGCATCCAAGGACCTCAGTGAGGGAGAGTAGGGCTTTCGTCTCTGCGGCTGAGCGTGATTTTATGAGGAGGGAGTCATCCCTCTGTGGTTGTTCATCATAGCGGCTGAAGTTGCTGCGGGCTCGGATCGCCTGGAACATCCGTTCAGAGCTGGACAGGAGGGATCCAGAGGTAGGCTGGATCACTAGAAATTTGTGGATACTTGGAAGGGATAGGGAGGCTATAGAATCGAAGTGAACTGGGATATCCAACGGTCGATAGGAAGGTTGTGAATGCCGACTTCCTCATCCACCGCGGGGCTCTCTCCGTGGGGAGGAGGGCCGACGGCGGGTGAGGGGGGCATACGGGGAGAGCAGGAAGCCGGAATTTGGGGGCAAGTCTTGGGTGGAACCTGATTTGCCCGAAAGCGGCTGAGGAGGATGGGGCGAGACCCCTGCTCCAGAGGGTGTATGTCCGAGGGTCTATTCAAAGTACAGGCTGCGGTCTGCAACGGAAAAGAAGAGTGCAAGTGTTCCGCCTCCAGAGGGGGGTCAACCCCATCAGGATGCAGTCTTCCAGTGGTAGAGGACTCGAGGGCCTGGTTGTCCACCACCTGAGTGTCGAGAGTAGTAGTAATCCGAGAAGTAGAAGTCGCAAGCCGAGGAGGAGAAGCCATAGCAAACAAAAAGAAACTTCATCCCCCGCACGCATCCAGCCACCACCGACTCCAACAAGGGAAAGGCGAATCGTGGGCACACTCGGTCCCACCGCCAATAGATGTCACGCAGGGGAGATACACCCATACTCAGTCCCCGTGCCGAAAAGGCAGCCACCCTCATCCAATGCGCGGTGAAAGATGACAGGGACAGGGCTTGGGTTTGGTTTAAGAGCAACAAGGGTGAAGGACAACCACCTCCCTCACCCAAGGTCCAAAACAAAGCCAAATGCAGGGGAAAAAAAAAGCCAGAAAGAGTTGGGGTCCAATGGTCCACGAGGGCAGAGAAAGCCCTTACATCGAAGGAAGATGCATTTCCCCATTGGCCACAGAGGGACGCGCCCTATAGCTCTGGACAAAGCAAAGGGAAATAATATATATATATACACACACACACACACACACACACACACACACCTTACCTTACAAAGGTTCCGCGCGATGATTTCTCACTTCGCGAAAGTCAAGCTTGTCGTCCCTCCTCTCGAGTTGGCCTGAAGTAGTGAGTTGGATTCTTGCGCTCTCCACCTCACATAGCCAGGTACGCCCGGCTCATCGGGGATTGTTCTGAGCCAGGCGTCTAGTCTTCTTTTGAAGATTTCCACTGCAACTCCCTTCGTGTTTCTTAGGTCTTTGGGCAACTGATTAAACAGTTTTGGTCCTCTCACTACAAAACTATTTTCTTTCAGGGTTAAGGATGTTCCCTGTCTCGCCTTCAATTTGGGAATACGACACAGTCTACCGCTTCTACTTTCCACCGTTGTTTGGGGAGTTATGGGATTCAGAGTAAGATTAGGGACTAGTTTCTCCATTATTTTCAAGTGTAAATAATGGTGTATCTCTCTCTTCTCCTTTCCAGTGAATATAGGTCTAGTTCTCGTAACCTTTCCCAGTAATTTAGTTCTTTGCACCCATTGATCTTGGCTGTGAAGCTTCTTTGGATCCCTCCAGCTGTCTAATGTCTTCTTTTTTATATGGGGATGTTAGGACGAGCAGTATTCCAATTTGGGTATTATCAGGGTTTTCAGTAGAGAAATCATTACATTCCTATCCCTTCGTTTAAAGGTTCTCAATATCTGACCCGTTATTCTCTTTGCTCTGTTTACTGCTATCTTATTTTGTGTTTCAAATTTCGCATCATCTGTCATTACAACCCCTAAATCTTTTGCTCTGGAATTTCTCTGAATTTCCTGTCCATTTGGGGTATAATATTCCATGGACTTTAGGTCTTCTCTTTTTCCGTACCGTAATAGCTGAAATTTCTCGGTGTTAAACTTCATACTGTTGTCTTCCATCCACTTGTAGATTTTGTTTATGTCGGTTTGTAGAGCTCCTATGTCTTCTGGGTTTCTTATTTTTCTACTGAGCTTTGTGTCATCCACAAAGAATGTTACTGTGCTGCAGTGATGTAGTCGAGACCACCAAGTCCGAGACTGAGACCGAGACCTGATCCTGTGAGACCAAGATCGAGACCGAGATCAAAGGTTCGAGATCAAGATCTACCTTCCGAGATCGAGACCAAGCTCATGCCCTTTCAATTTGTTTTACACTACTATGGAAATTAGAGTATGTTAAGTATATTAATAAACTAATAACTACTTTCTCAGATGTAGTGTGTTGAATGCAAAAAGTGTAGCCTATAAATTAACAAATGAATATATATATATATATATATATATATATATATACACACACGTACTTTTTATTTATTTACTTCTTTTATATCTGTTACAGAAGGTTTAATGAACGTACCCACTACCCAGTTTGACTTGTGCATTTATTTAAAGCATGATAGGTGCTCATTACACTTAAGGAACATCAGCATGCTCAGAAGATCTGCTGAAGTTCGACTTCTGTGGGGCCTCATTATTATGCCTCCATGACTAAATACACGCTCAGTTGGAGCACTAGAGGCAGGCACTGTTAAAACAGTCATGGCACTATTGGCCAGTGATGGGAATTTATCCCTTTTCTGGTGCCAAAACTTTATTGGAGAACAGTTGTCTAAAATATGAGATTCATCGATCTCTAAGAGGTACCGCCGCAACTGTTCCCTGCGGTTCAAAATCTTCCCAGTTTCAACGTTCTTCTGCTTGGACCGATAGCTTTGATATTTTGCCATTAGTCTCGGAACTTTGGTTTGACTCTGTTTTATTTCGTCATCGCTGCTGTGAGAATGAGCGCTCTCTCTGTATCTGCTCATTCTCCGTGCTTGAGTTTCCTGTATAGCATTTTTCCAACACCATTTCTATGAAAAATAAATTGACATATCGGTACTATAAACAGAGGCATGGCAATTAGCATAAGGTCTAAATAATATATATATATATTATATATATATCGTAAAGAACGACGCTTGTATAGGAGATATTCCGCGCAAGACGAGAGAGAGAGAACGAAACAAATGAAAAAATGAGGTAACCACCTGGGAATCGAACCCGGGATCTTCCGATTGCCGGTCAGACGCGATACCATTACACCATGGGCCTCACTCTTCCAAATGCCGTAATTCTTCTACATACTCGCAGAAACCAATGCCCCAAGGGGGCACCTCCCGCATGCCGTAACATTATATACATTCAACTGCAAAGAACACGCAGTATAAATAACGTAAAGAACGACGCTTGTATAGGAGATATTCCGCGCAAGACGAGAGAGAGAGAACGAAACAAATGAAAAAATGAGGTAACCACCTGGGAATCGAACCCGGGATCTTCCGATTGCCGGGTTCGATTCCCAGGTGGTTACCTCATTTTTCATTTGTTTCGTTCTCTCTCGTCTTGCGCGGAATATCTCCTATACAAGCGTCGTTCTTTACGTTATTTATACTGCGTGTTCTTTGCAGTTGAATGTATATAATGTTACGGCATGCGGGAGGTGCCCCCTTGGGGCATTGGTTTCTGCGAGTATGTAGAAGAATTACGGCATTTGGAAGAGTGAGGCCCATGGTGTAATGGTATCGCGTCTGACCGGCAATCGGAAGATCCCGGGTTCGATTCCCAGGTGGTTACCTCATTTTTTCATTTGTTTCGTTCTCTCTCTCTCGTCTTGCGCGGAATATCTCCTATACAAGCGTCGTTCTTTACGTTATTTATACTGCGTGTTCTTTGCAGTTGAATGTATATAATGTTACGGCATGCGGGAGGTGCCCCCTTGGGGCATTGGTTTCTGCGAGTATGTAGAAGAATTACGGCATTTGGAAGAGTGAGGCCCATGGTGTAATGGTATCGCGTCTGACCGGCAATCGGAAGATCCCGGGTTCGATTCCCAGGTGGTTACCTCATTTTTTCATTTGTTTCGTTCTCTCTCTCTCGTCTTGCGCGGAATATCTCCTATACAAGCGTCGTTCTTTACGTTATTTATACTGCGTGTTCTTTGCAGTTGAATGTATATAATGTTACGGCATGCGGGAGGTGCCCCCTTGGAGCATTGGTTTCTGCGAGTATGTAGAAGAATTACGGCATTTGGAAGAGTGAGGCCCATGGTGTAATGGTATCGCGTCTGACCGGCAATCGGAAGATCCCGGGTTCGATTCCCAGGTGGTTACCTCATTTTTTCATTTGTTTCGTTCTCTCTCTCTCGTCTTGCGCGGAATATCTCCTATACAAGCGTCGTTCTTTACGTTATTTATACTGCGTGTTCTTTGCAGTTGAATGTGTGTATATATATATATATATATATATATATATATATATATATATATATATATAACATTAATTCAACATCCACTCAGCCCAAAGAGATCTATAATGAATTTTAATGATCAAAAATATACCGGTATAATGAATTCTGTGATAATTTTAAACTTGTTTAAACATTTTTAACATTTACAATTGGCAATTGCGATTTGTTCTACGAATCGATGCGTTGTAAATATAAGTGATGTGAAGGGTTGTTGAGTTATTCTATGCTTTATTGAATTTATAGGTACTGTTTTCTTTATGCTGTATTTCTTGCATTATTTTTGTGTGAAGCATTTTATTTTTTCAAATACATATTGGATGGGAGGATAATCGTTTTTATCACGCCACAGAGGTTGACACGCTGTTTGGCAACACTAAGTGGCCTTATAATATATACTTATATATATAATATATAAAATTCTCTATTTAGTGTTTCCATTTTCAATAAAATTAAATCTGACGGGGGGGGGAGGCAATTTTTTTTTTGTAGCGCTAACCTAAAAAAAATCCAGACTCACACCCTGCCGCAAGACAAACGTGGCAACTCAAAACAGGGTGACTGATTAGTGAATACCTAGAGTCCCTTACTTTTACAAACTTTCATAAACATTCTGAATTGTGTCTGTTCAACCAAGCCACCATCATGAGTATGCCAATAACATGTATTTTTCATTACGGTATCGAGAGGTCTCGAAAGGTCTCGGGGAGAAAAACCGAGACCGCGTCTGTCGAGATCGAGATCTAAATAGCGGAGACCGAGATCGAGATCTGCAAATTGGGTCTCGAGATCGGTCTCGAGACCGATCTCGAGACCTACATCGCTGCTGTGCTGTCTCTGGTAACGTCCTCATCTATGTCAGTTAGCATGATTATGAATAGTAGTGGAGCTAATACTGTTCCTTGTGGTACCGAGCTGAGGACCTCTGATTCCGATGAAGATACTCCTTGTACTGTAACGACTTGCCTCCGCTCACTAAGGGAATTATATATCCATTTCCCTACTTTTCCTGTTATTCCCATATATTTCAGTTTATGTATTATGATTCCGTGGTCACACTTGTCGAACGCTTTAACAATGTCTGTGTATAGTACATCATAGTTTTCATTACTTTCAAGTGAATCAATAATGTTGTTGTAGTGTTCCATTAGTTGTGATAGGCATGATCTGCCTGACCAAAACCCGTGTTGGTTATCATTGAATTTTTTCTGAGTTTCCAAAAAGTCATAGATTTTCTGTCTAATATTCTTTCAAATATTTTAGTGAGATGAGATGTAAGCGACACTGGCCTATAGTTTTTGGCCTCGGATCTATCCTCCTTTATATATTGGGACTATGTTCGCGCTCTTCAGAATGCCCGGTATTTCTCCCGTGTCTAATGATCGTCTCCATATCCAGTATAGGGGCTCAGCGATTGCGAATGTCAGGAATCGCCAGTGACCCACGTGGAATGGTCAGAACCGCGACGCAAGGTGGAGGGAAGGGAGGGCACAAAGGGTGGGAAGGGGCCGATAAAGAAAAAGGGGTGGGAAGGGGCCGATTGATGGCCCAAAGAAACAGAAGGATGTAGCTGCCGGTCGGGGTGGGTCGAGTGCTATAAGTGCGGCTGAGTCTACGGGTGGCGACAGGTATCGAAAAGTATCGGGCAAGAAGGCTGCAAAGCCGAAGCCTGAGACCCCGGTTGCCGCTGTCAAGTCCTCCAACCACTTTAGTCTCCTGTGCGCGAAGGAGGAAAATACCGTTTTGATTGGGGACTCACAGATCAGGTGCCAGGAAAAGTACTTTGCTTCTGCAAACCGGGACAGGAGGAAAGTAAGGTGCCTACCCGGGCGGGAAACGGCGCACTTAAGGAGCTAGAGAAGCTGCGCGTGGCTAGTTGGAGGAGTGCGATCGTTGTCCACGCTGGTGGCAACGACCTGTTCCTCAAAGGCGGTAGGGTAGTACGACGGAAGGGATCATCACCGAGATCATGTCTCTTGCGGATGATCTGAAACTAAAGACAGACAGGGGAATGTTGATGGGCATTTTACCGCGGATGAATGCCAGTGACCACGCGTTCAGTAAGGTCACTGGCATCAAGGAGAGGGTGCAGGACTTATGCGTCCCACTGGGCGAGAGGTTTGTTGACCGACTCGACGCGTTTTCGGGTAGATGGGACCTTTATCAGAGGGATGGTGTCCATCTCAATGCCAACGGTAAAGGTGTGCTAGGCGCGCTGCTTGACCGGCACCTATACCGTATGGTGAAGTCAAGCCCGGGGTTTGATTACGGCCCCCCACCGGGGAAAGATGATGTTGAGCCGCTGGCGGACGTACCTTCAACTGAAGGGTGCGTCCATGTACGAGTGGGTGACCCTCCTCATCCATTGGATGGGGCTCAGGCTCCTGCGGAAGTTGCCCCCTCGTTGGTGAGGGGCTCTTCAACTCCCGACAGCCCTGGCTGTTCGGGAAACGGGTCATGCTAGGGGGCGGTCAGAATAGGGAAGGCTCCCTCCGTGCGGTGTTTTAATGCTAGGTCGATTAAGAATGAATTTTGCGAGCTACAGGCGCTCTTAGCATCAGAATACTAGGATATCATTGCTATCACCTAGTCCTGGATACATACTGATCATTAGGACTACGTTGGGGAATTCGAGATTCCCGGTTATAGAATGTTTCACAAGGACCGCACCGTGGGGAGGGGGGAGGGGACTAATATACGTCAGGGACACGTTGAGTCCGGTTGACTGCCAGTTCCGATCGGAACGGGAGCTGCTTGGCATCAATTTGAACGTGGGAGGGATGAACTATAGGTTAACTTAGTGAACAAACCTCCGCATCTCCTCCTAGAGGAGGATACAACCCTGTACACCGAACTCCGTAGCCTGCTAGGGGACAGGGTGTGTGTGTAGTTTTAAGAGACTTCAACTGTCGCGGCATTAACTGGGAAGACAGGACTGCTGATGCTGAAAGGAGGGGGCTAGTTGACTTTGCTGATGAGACCTTCCCGACTCAGTGGGTCAATGGGCCTACACGAGGCGAAAGCGTTCTAGACTTAGTATCCACGACCGAAGACAACCTCGTCACTGGCCTCACTGCTGACGAATCGTTGGGCGGGAGTGATCACAGTCTGATTAGGTTCTGTGTCTGCGTCCCTCGGGTGAAGCGTAGTAATTCGAGAGGCAGCAAGCTCGATCTATGGCGGGCGGACTTTGTTGGCCTCCGGGATAGCGTAGGTGAGATGGGGTTAGAGGTCGGCGGCGATGTTGAGGAAGTGTGGAGTGCATTCCGGGACCAGTTTATGGTGCTGCAGTCTGCTGCCATACCCTCAAAACCGGTCACCCCTGCTTCAACGCAGCCTAAGTGGTTCAGTCGTGACATCGCTTTGGCCATCCGAAATAGCAAAGCTATATATAGGAGGGCGAAGGTCAATCGTTCCCATGAGAATACTGAGGCGTATGTCCGCCTGTGCAGGGAAGTGAAGGCGAAGGTTAGGCTAGCCAAACGTAACGAAGAACTCCGGGTGGCAAGCCTATGCAAGCGGAACCCTAAGGAGTTCTTCAGTTATGTTAAGAGTAGAAAGCCCATTAGAAGCATGATAGGCCCGTTAAAGGACTCCAGCGGCGCGCTGCGGATTTCCAACACGGACATCGCTAATGTGCTGAATGAGTACTTTGTCGGAATGTTCACCAGCGAGGACACCCGCGTCATCCCCGAGCCAGGCGTCAGGCACAAAAGTGCTGGCCTGGATAGTGTTCGGTGTACCGCGACAGTCGTTGCCAGTAGAATAGACAAACTGAGCGCGTTTAAAGCTCCTGGGCCAGACCAGTTCCTCCCCAGTGTTGCGGGAAGTGCACGACCAGGTGGCTCCCCACCTGGCTACAGTCTTCAACAAATCGTTGGAGACGGGCCAGGGGCCAGGTGCCTGGAAGGAAGCAACGTGACCCCTATCTTTAAGAAAGGGGATCACGAAAGTCCAGGGAACTATCGTCCCATCAGTCTCACTTCGGTTATTGGTAAGTTATTAGAGGAGATTATAGCGGATAGATCGTTGACCATTTGGATTCCTACAAGCTGCTTGAGGACTCCCAACATGGGTTTAGACGACATAGGTCGTGTCTCACCAACTTGCTCGAGTTTTTCCACGTCATGTGGAGTGAGTATGATAAGAGAAGGGTGATTGATATACTTTATATCGACTTTGAGAAAACTTTTGATAAGGTACCTCACCGCCGGCTAATAGCCAAAATGCGCGCGCTGGGTATCGGTGGGGAAGTAGGTAGGTGGATTGAAAACTGGCTGAAGAATAGGGGGCAGAGGGTTGTAATTAAAGGGGCTAGTTCGGGTTGGGCCTGGGTCACTAGCGGGGTTCCTCAGGATTCCGTTTTGGGGCCACTGTTGTTTATCATTTACATAAATGATATCGACGCTCGCATCGCCAGTAGGATCGCCAAATTCGCTGATGACACCAAACTTGGGGCCAATGTTGGGACGCCCAAAGTGATCAAGAAACTGCGTGCGGGCCTACGTAGAATAGGAGAGTGGTCCGAAAAATGGCAAATGCCGTTTAACTTGAGTAAATCCAAGGTCATGCACACTGGCTACGCCAATCCCAAGTCAGACTACTCCATGTTGGGGAGTAATATCGAGGCCACTGATTTGGAAAAGGAGTTGGGTGTGCTAATTAGCAGCGACCTTAAGTTTCCCAAACAGTGCGTAGAGGTGTAAAAAAAGCCCAGAAGTTGTTGGGTTATATGAGGAGGCAATTTCGATTTCGGAACAAGGAGATTGTGCTCTCTCTGTCCAACTTCTTGGTTCGGCCGCACCTGGAGTATGCGGTGCAGTTCTGGTCGCCCACCCTCAGGAAAGATATTGAGAGGCTGGAGCGAGTGCAGGCGAGGGCCACAAAGTTAATCCCTTCCATTAGGCATATGGGTTACAATCGACGCTTACGCACCCTGAATTTGTTTTCGCTGGAAACTCGGAGGCTGCGCGGTCAACTCATCGAGGTTTTCAAGCTCCTACGCGGGTTCAACGATGTCGATTTTAGAAGCATGTTTAGTTTAAATGATAACCCAACTCACAACCAGGGTTGTGGAGTCGGAGTCGTGGAGTCGCACGTTTCAGGGCGGAGTCGGAGTCGGTAAAAAACTTCCGACTCTGACTCCAATTTCTGTCCTGTGTCACCCTTAATTTCTAAATCCTAAATACTAACATTTAGGTTATTTAGTTTTTTTGGTCAATAAACCTTATTCATTGATAGCCCCTAGATTAAGTTTTTTTAATATTTTTTTTTACATTTTCAGAATATACAATTAATATTTATTTAAATATAAAATATAAAATTTCACACTTAGTGTGGTGGTGATGAAATGTCTTATTATTATGATAATTATAGAGTGAAACACTAGAGGAGTCGGAGTCGTATATTTAAAATGTGAGGAGTCGGAGTCGGATTTTTAGATTTTTGACAATGTGTGGAGTCGGAGTCGGAGTCGAATTTTTGACAATGTGTGGAGTCGGAGTTGGAGTCGGAGTCGGAAAATTTTGGACCGACTCCACAACCCTGCTCACAACAATGGTTGGAAGTTGGATTTGAAACGATTTAGCACCAGTGTGCGTGGGAATTACTTTACCTATAAGATCTGTGACACGTGGAACAGGCTACCTTCAGAAGTTGTGAACAGTTCTTCAGTGGATCTGTTCAAGAAAAGGTTAGGCCGAATCTTACACACTATTTGAGGGTGTAGGAATTTTTCCCTGGCACCCGTTGCTATTGGTACCTCCTCGGTATGGGCCGCAAGGCCTTTTGAGGTACTTTTCCTTGTAACTCCTTGTAACACACACACACTTAGTTTAAACGTCACATCCAACCATGAAAAAAAAGTGAAAAGTTTTGTTAATTAAAAACAAAATATAAGCAAGTTTTACTAACTCTTGAAGATGTGATTCTTCCCCAATGAAGAGTAGGGGAAGTGACGAAAATAAAGCCAGTGATGAGACCAAACTGAGAATGCAAAGGTCCTTTCTCCATGTAGAAGGTCTCATTGTGTTCATTGATCACTTTGTACATGGATTTCAGTTGGAAAATGCAACGATCTTTTTGGGGTAAAATTAAATTAATTGAAGGTTGACAAGTAACATTCAGAATCTCAACTGACCCCACCCACCTACCCACACGATGGAAGGTGAGCGTGAACACTCTTGGAGAGATCACCTGAGCATGGGTAGGTCAAACACCAATCGAACCCGAGCATTCGCCCCCGCCCCATTAGTTCAATGCACAAACCACGAAGACCCAAGCACTTAAAATACAAGTAATATGTACAAAGTTCTTTTGGTTAATTTTGGGTGAGAGTTCTTAAAAGTGAAAACATTATGTGAAAAATGATGCCTTCTTGTGTTTAAAACAAATTCATTCTCAAAATTTCCTCAAAGAAACGCAAACTAAAAACTACACAAGAAAAAGTAGGTAGGTAAAAGCTGACAGCTTCTTCAAACAGTTGGAAGAAGCACATCTCTTTAAGGGGTGTTGCAAAAAGAATTAGGAATTTCCCCCCAGGATATACCAAACTTCAAAATACCTTAATATTTGACTTCCACCAGCATCTTCAACAGCTGCCAAATGATTTCAAACTTGACCAGTACTTTTGCATAAACTAAGCTTATTCAATTTTATATTATGGTTCTCAGCAGAAGCCAGGTTCGTGTCGCATGGCGCTACATTTGGAGTGGCAAAAAGATTTGTCACTGCAATGCTCAAAGAATTTAAGTCAAATCAAAATCATTTGGCAACTGTTGAAGATGCCAGTGGAAATCAAATAATCAAATATTAGGGTATTTTGAAGTTTGGTATATCCTGGGGGAAAAATTCCTAATTCTTTTTGTAACACTCCTTACACCAGACTACAGTACATTTACCAAATGAGACTTTTCAAGAGTACCAAGTTCAAACCAAGTTCAAAATTACTTCTCAAATATAGCATCACACGGGACAATTTGAACCACCTAAAGTGAAATTTTGTTATAGCTTCATTATTTTTTATTAAATTTTCACCAGATTTTTTCTAGATTTACACATGGTTAAGTACTGTATCTATAAACAGTGAACAGAAAATTGAGTTATCTTATTTACTTACTGAGATAATTGTCCAAAAGTCTGGTTCCATTAAAAACTGAAGACGGGGGGTTGAATTGAACCATGACTTGATGATTTGACCAACCAGAGTATAATAGTTACAATCAACATAAACATAATTTTATTGAAAAATAACCACACTAAACATAATCATTAGCTATTTTACTGAAAAATATCCACAATTGAAAAATTTAAAAAGAACCACAATCACTTAAACTTTGGTAATGTAAAATTAAAGGTTTATTAATTGATTATTTATTGAGCACACTAATAAATGTCAAAGTTTTTATATTCATTGTTTATTTGGGCCATGTATTTACTTAAATGGGAGAGTACCCTCAATTTGTATTGGACCCATGAACACTAGTTATATTTTAACTTCTGAAATGCCTTCATATTTGGGCCAATCAAACTTTCCATCAAGCTAATAATGGAAAAACTGAAACTGTACAGTCTCCTTTTTAACTGTAAAACCTTTCCTATGTAGAAATTTTGATCATAGTATTCATCCTTCTGTATGTTTGCCTGTATATCTGTACACGATTGACTAATCCTAGCCCGAGTACATTTTCACAATCATCATCAGCTTCATCATTATCTGATGGGGTATATTGTAACTCCTCTGGTTGGTCAGGGTCGTCATCATCATCATCATCAATAAAAAATAAAAATATCAAATAAAAATACAAAAAGTAGGTGGTTCAATTCGCCCCTGGGTACCTATTTTACCTGGGTCGAATTGAACCACTTTTCAAAGGCATATAAATCAAGAACTACTTCTGTTAAAATTTTTTATAAATAACACACAGAACTGCAGCCTTTTCTGATTACATGCAGTAAGTTTGAACAAAAAATGTTCATCCATGTGGTCACAGGACAAAGTTGAAAATATATAGTGTTTTTTGCACATGAAACTTTTAATGTGCATTTTTTGCATCTTTTTTTTTAACAGTTCACATAGCACTTTGTTTCTTATAATTTTTTTTCATATTCACATGCAGCATAGTTAAGGGGTTGGGTTTTAAAATAACAAAGTAAATTCCAATTCCTTTTTTACTTTTTATTTTATCAGCAGTTGTCCTAATAGCCCCAGTGGCTCAAATGGCTCAATTTGCCCCATGTGACACTAGGCTCTAACTATCATGAAAGTTATAACCAACCAGGGATTCCTCATTACTATCCAACTACTTTTTGTAAATGAAAGATGGCAAGTGATAAATGGATTTTGGAGAAACCTAGTAATAATATTTTGGTATTTGTTTAACCTCTTTCATAACAGTAAAGGGGGCTATGTGATAAGGGACCTAGGTTTTATGTGATATCTAAACCATCTAAAGGTTCTTGCATCATCTGTACACAAAGGACAGCCACCCATCAAACTATCAAAGGTGGGCAGTTGCGCCGCAAAAAGTTGCGGCGCAACATTTTTGGTTGCGCTTGCGCTTGCGGCGCAACTTTTTGAAAAGGGTTGCGCTTGCGCGTGCGGCGCAACTATTTCAGCAGAGTTGTGGTTGCGGCTGTGGCGCTACAAAAATCGTTGCGCGTGCCCACCACTGCAGATATACGTTAAATGCAAAGGTGGGCAGTTGCGCCGCAACATTTTTGGTTGCGCTTGCGCTGTGGAGGGTGAACCCTTTCCCCTTTTAGTTCTCAGCCCTTTCCCCCTGGCCTTGATTATTATTATTTATATATTAAATTTCTTTGATTTTTGAATGAAATATTTGTTATAGAAAGGATTTTAATGGTTCTCTCTCTCTTTCCAGCAAACAAATAATGAATAAGAATAATAACTGTTATAAGAAATTAGAAAGATAGTAGTAAACTATTAAGTATTAAGATAATAAATAATAAACATTAAGTACTAAAGTATTAATATTAGCAAACAAATAAATAAAGAAATAGTTATAAGATATGTTAATGTTAATATTTTAATGAATGAAAAGACTAAACAATAAGTTATATAAAGAAATGTTAAACTTGTAAACAAGGAATGAGGAATAAAACAGTTTTATTAAATTAGTATGGGAAAAAGAGTGAGAGTTGGACAGTCGCTTGTAAAACCCTGTTAGTAAATGAATAATAAAGTACTGAGTTAAGTATTAACAAACAACAAACAAATGAAAAGAAGAATAAACAAATTTAGTAAAAGAGACGCTTCTGAGGTTTAAAAGTGTCGGCGTGTGTGTCAAAACTCGAGTTTTGAGAAGTGGGCGGAACCAATTGGCGCATGTGTGGAAATATAAATAATAAAAAATATAGTTTAAGAGGGTAATTTGACAAGAGAAAATAAAGAACATAACAGAGGAAACTAAAGTCAGGCTGGATTTGTCTGAGGCTGAAGACCGTTATTGGACCAAGGGAACTTTAAGTTCTGTTAGGAAGGGGATGCCGGAGATAGGGAACCACTAATAGAAGGAAGCTATTCTGGCAAGTAAGAGACTGTTGGTGGCAGGAGCCAGCAGTCGTGGAATCGGGGGTCTGGGCAGCGAGCCTGGATCCAACAACCCTTCAAGGTAAGCAGCCTGGTTTCGTGGGGGTCTTAAACAAAAGAAAAATTCTTATTCATGGTGCCGTTAGGTTAATCCGAATCCCACCACATAAAATAAGTGGCGCCCGAACAGGGACTTCCACTCAGAAAAGTGGGTTGTTTCCTGGTTGGGTTGTATAGAAGAAGAGTGAGAGAGTAGTTGTAGGTTGGGTGTAGTAGTAATAGAGTAGAAGTGAAGTAGGGTAGCATCTTTAGAGATGCCTACCAAGGAGGAGTTAGAAAGGAGGTTGAGGGAGATAGAGGAGGCATTAGAGGTAGAAAAGGCTAGGAACCATCAGTTAGAGTTACAGAAGGCAGAATTAGAGAATGTTTTGGGGAAATTGCAGAGTAGATTAGAGGAACAGAGTAAAGAATTAGTAGTTTGTTGTCAAGAGATGGAAGAAAGAATGATTGAGAGTAAGAAAGAGATGGATGATGGGTTAAAGGCAATGGTTAAGAGAATGAGTGAGTTGGAGGGCAAGCTTGATGGGAAAGTGAAAAAGGAAGGGAAGGGGGGTTTTGAAGGGGAAAATAGTAAGGGTGTTGGTAGTAAGAAAGGGGCACATCTAAAGGATGTAGCAGTAGGGGGCCTGGAAGGAGAAGGGAGTGAAAGCGTGAGTGAGGGGAAAGAAGAAAGACCTTACAAGGTGATGGTGCATTCCACCCCTAAGGAGGGTAAGAAGAAGCTTGAGGGTGAGGATCAGAGGGAGAAAGGTAAGAGGATGGAAGGGCAGGCTAAGAGGGGCAAGGCGGGAATGAAGGGGGCTCGGAGGGCATCTGGTAAGAGGGCTTCTCGGAAGGTTCAACGCTGCGTTAGTGCAGATGACTCCCTCTATTCCAGCATTGAGGACAGTATGTATGAGAGTGAGAGTGAGACTGAAACTGAGAGTGATACGAGTGAGGGTGTAAGAGTGCATAAGGGAATCTTAATTAGGGAGATTCCGAAGGTTGCAAAATTTAATGTTTATAGTGGGAGAGATGTACAAGAGTTTTTGAAAGAGTATGAACGTTATTGTAAGAGCAAGTATCCAGACGCTCCTGAGTATTGGGTGAAAGAGATGGGTGACTGTTTGGAAGGTAGGTTGCTAGAGTTTTACAATGTTGTTGTAAATTCAGGAGTGCCTGTGAAGTATGAGGTGTTAAGGGAGAGATTGGTGGAGCAAGTGTTAAGAATAAGAGGGGGTGTGAAATATCGAAAGAAGGATGATTTTGAGAGAGCAAGGATGCAGAAGGGGGAGAGTATTGATTTGTATGCATATAGACTTGAAACTTTGGCGAGAAAGAAATTTGGAGATGATGGGATAGATGAGAATAAAAGGTTGGTAAGAAAGTTGATTGAGACAGTACCTGAGAGTGTGAGAGTTTTTGAATGTTAAGAGGAAAGAGTGTGTAAGAGTGAGAGGGACACGTTTGAAGTGGCATGAAATCTTGGAATTGTTAGAGGACCGAGTGTATGAGTGTGTGATTGGGCGTAATAGGGAAGCAGATGTGCGAATGGGGACAGCGATGAGGGAGGAACAAGTACCTGTGTTTCCTAGTTATGCGGACGCATTAAGAAATACTAGGCCAGGTCACCCTCCAGTTAGCCAAGCATCCATGGCCCAAAACCCAATGGAAATGCTGGCTAACTTTGTGAACGAATTCACAAGGGTGTATGGAGGGTCAGCCATGCAACAACCAGGGCCTCCTCCCACATCGGGTCCCAGAATGAATGGTCCGATGCTGGGGCAAACGTATAGAAGGCAAGGGCTTCAAGGCCAGTCAACAATGAATGAGCAAAGAGGGCCAGTGAATGGAGGGAATATGGGGAATGTGAGAGGGTGTGCATATTGCGGTAGAGGGGGACATAGTATAGAGACCTGTAGAAGAAGAGTGGGTGCGTGTTTTGCATGTGGGACACATGGCGTATGAATGCAGAACACCTGGGTATGAATGTAGGGCATGTGGGAACTTTGGGCATATTGCCCGGTTCTGTCAAGCCCAACAGCAGGGTGCTCCGGCACCGGCGGGAGGGAGTCCTGTCTCTCATGCAGGAAATCGGCCAGTGTCAGCCATGCCAGCTCCTCAACCTCAGAGGCAGGGCCCTCAAGGGGGTGCTGTCACTGGAAATGGCGAGGCTGGTCCCAGTACGGGAAACACATAGGGCAGGGGCCTCTCATTGGGGTTGGGGTCCCTGCTTCTCTGAATGATGAATGTGTATTTGAGGCATTAGCAGGATGGTGTCAAGTGAATAAGGAAGTGAGAGCGAGTGAGAAAAAGGCAGAGTGTATGGTTATTCCTGTTGAATGGGGAGGGAGTGTATGGAGGGCATTAGTGGATACAGGATGTTCACCTAATTTAATAAGTAAGCAAGGAATTGGATGTTTGTGTAAAGAGAATGAATTAGGAAGAGTGAATTGGGGAGTAACTGGGGAAATTAAAGGGGTTGGGAACATCCCAGTACGAGTGTTGGGAGAGGTGCAGATTAAAGTGAAAGTGATGGGGTGTGAAATGGAAGAATGTGTGCTTTATGTGGTTGATAAGGAGAGTGAAAAGTATGACATGATTCTGGGGTATGAGTTTTTGAAAAAGAATCGATTGGTGATCCATCCTGCTAGACGTATGATTGAGTGGAAAAATGAGTTGGGTAAGTGTGAATTCTATGTGGGGAGAAGTGAATCGGATTGGATGAGGGTAATAAAAGGGTATGAGGTGAGAGCATCTGAGAGTGTAAATCTGGAAAAGGGAACCCCAGCATTGGTGCATGTTGAGTGGCCAGTGAGTGATAATAGAAGAAAAAGGCAGGGAAGCATGATTTTTGTGAATGGTATGGATGCATCCTATAAAGTGAAAAGAGTTGGGCATGTGTATGCATGGGCGCCCGCAGGATTTTTTCCAAGGGGGGGCAAAATTTAATGTATTAATAGGTAGGGACCGGAGCAAGCAAAAAACTTTTGACCCCTTAGGAACCAGCAGGTTAATTCTAAGCAAGTTTAGTGTTGCATTTTCTGTAATGGAAAATGCAAATATATATTGTATATACATACAATGCACATGATAACAATCATTTATTTTATTTATAACAGAAACATGATAGAATGAAGAAAAAAGCACACTGAAGTAAATGTTGTACCTAATTTGAAAACAGTGTTTCGAGCATCACCTACACTACTCATTTGAATAGGAATTGTAGTCGTCTGCGGTCACTACCAAAATTATGAACAACCTTTTCCATAAAATCAGTTTTGTTGGAGTTGATTTTCTCCCAGTGTACACTGAGCATACATAACCCAGAGAGTCGCTCATCAGACATAGTAGACCTCAGCCATGTTTTAACTCGCCGAAGTGTACTGAAGGATCTTTTGACTGTGCATGTGTAAGGATCAAAAACAATGGCTGCCACGCACTGCATGCAGCCAGGTGCTTCAGTTGGCGCTGCCAACTTGGCGGGATAATTTTAAGGGGGGACTTCTGAACAAATAAAAAGGTAGCAACCTTTTATCATGCACACAAATAAAAATTTTCACCCTTTAGGAGGCAGTTGGATACTTTTCAGCAAGTTTAGGATATAAATATTTTCTTAGAAAATATTTAATATATTTTCTTGGCATTTCCAGGGGGAGGCAAGCGCCCCCCCTTGCCCCTACCTGTGGGCGCCCATGTGTGTATGATGGTATAATTGATGAGAGTAACCCATGGATTTGTGTGCAAGCTAGGGAAGATGGGGGTGCATGGCGAAAGAGAATAAATGAGGGGGATGTGATAGGGAGAGCATATACAGTGATTGAGGAAGTATGTGAGGAGGGAGAAAATGGAATACAAACGGATGAACGAGGGCAAGAATGTGGGGAGGAATGGACGACTGAACAAATCAGAAAGGAGGTGATTGTTGGCAAACAGTTGAGTGAGAGTGAGCGAATGCAGGTGTGGCAGTTGGCAGGGGAGAAAAGGAGCGTATTGGCCCGAGGAGATGATGACCTCCGTTTAACAAAACTACCTCCCTTCAGGATCCAGTTAACGGATGAGACTCCGATCTACCAAGGGCCAAGACGGTTCTCCCCACCAGTAATGAATGAGATAGAAGAGCAGTGTGAGGAATTAGAGAGAATGGGAGTGATTGAACAGAGCACAAGTCCGTGGAATAGTAGAATAGTGCCTGTGCGGAAACCTGATGGAAGGATTCGCTTGTGTGTGGACTATCGAATGGTGAACGAAAGGACAGTGAAAGACAGGTTTCCGATGTGCTTGATAAACGAAAGTGTATACTCTTTGCATGGAAAGAGGGTGTTTAGTAAATTGGACCTATTGAGGGGATATTACCAGATGCCGGTTGAGCCAGAGTCTCGTCCCATAACTGCTTTCTCCACAGCCAGGAATCATTATATGTTCCGTGCTCTCTCGTTCGGACTTACAGCTGCACCTGCTGCATTTCAGAGAGCAATGAATCGTGTTCTTGGTAAGTTTGCAAGGGAAAATGTCATATGTTTTATAGATGACATTTTGATTATGACAGAGACATTTGAGGAGCACCTGAAGATAATGAGAGAGGTACTGCAAGTGTTGGATGAAGTCGGACTACGAGTGAAACCAAGTGTGAGTGGTTCAGGGAAAGTGTGGCATTTCTGGGGCACAAGGTGAGTTCGAGTGGTATACGAAAGAGTGGGGAGTATATGGAAAAAGTCAGGGAGTTCCCGAAACCTCGGACAGTTCGTGAACTTAAATCTTTTCTGGGACTTGTAGAGTTTCAGAGGAAATTTATAGCGGGCTGCTCTGGGATTTCGAAACCCCTGACCGAAGTGACTGGAATGAAAGGTAGTACTCAGTTGGTGTGGATGGAGAAGATGAATGAAGCATTTGAGCAATTGAGAGTGGAAGCAGCGAAAGATGTGGAGTTGGCTTATCCGGACCTGAGTGAAGGAGCGAGTTTGCTAGAATTGTATACAGATGCGAGTGGATTTTGTATGGGTGGGTGCTTGTGCCAGTTGCAGGGAGAGGAAGGACAGGAAGGAAGGAGAGTAATTGGGTATGTATCTAAAGCATTCAGTAAGGCAGAGCGAAAGTACAGTACAATTGAGAGAGAACTTGAGGCAATGAGGTTTTGTGTGAAAGCTTTCAAGTCATTTTTGTATGGAATGAAATTTATTTTAAAGACTGATCATCAGCCCTTGGTATATATGGAGAGAATGAAAGTTGTGGATGGAAGAATTGCTAGAACTTTGCTTGAGTTGAGTGAGTTTGATTATAAGATTGAGTATGTGCCAGGGGAGAGGAATTGTATGGCTGACCTGATGTCAAGAATACCTGGGGTGAATGAAAGGTGTGAGAAAGAGGTGGTCGACCCTGAGTATTTGCCAGTGGGAATAGTAAAGTTGCATGAAAGTAGGGGGGGTGGCGACAGTTTGTTTGAAAGTGTATGGTATGGGTTGAAAGATTTGAAATTGGATGGGTTAAAAATGAGAATACCAGGGAGTGTGAATGAATTGCGGACCTTGGTTATGAATGAAGCGATTAAGAAACCAGAAAGGATGGGTGTTTGTAAGGTCCGCAATTATGTACGTGAGCTGAAAGCCATGGGGAGCCCGGGTATTTTTCTTTTTCAAGAGGTCCTCATGGTGGTCAGCTCATTGTTTAGTGTTGAAGTGTATGTGCATTATGGTAGTGATTGTCCAATTGTGTATAAAGATGAAAGGATCGAGGAGAAAGGAGCCCTGATTTTGCATTTGCAGTGTATTAGTGGTGTACATTACAATTGGGTGAGTGAAAGGAAGAGGTATAAAAGCATAGTGCCAGGTGAAAATTTGGAAAGGGTTTTGGATGAAGTTAGAGCTGCACAGAGAGAGTCAGAGGGAGAAGGTTGTATGGAAGTAGGTATGTTAGAGGGGCCATGGATGATACGTGACTGTGTGGATGAGGTAGAGCTCAGCCCTTCTGTGGTTCCTGTAAGGGTTCCAGAAGGTCCTATTGAGCTCTACAGGGGTCTTGTGGATACAGGTGCCCAAATCAGTCTGGTGAATGAGCGAGTGTTGTGTGATTTAGATGAAGCGAATGTGCCTGTATCCCAAGAAAGAGTGGGTGTGAGAATACGTGGTATCGGATGGGGAACAGTCGCGTCACATGAAGCTGTGCAGTTGAGGGTGGGATTAGGTGCATGTAAAGAGGTATGGGAGCACAAGTTCATAGTCTTGAAAGGGGAATCAATGCCCTGGGATTTTCTACTGGGAATTGATTTCCTTGAGAATATGAACTTGAGTGTGGATGTTGGTCAGGGCTCAGTAATGAGAGAAGGAGAACATGTGGTCAGTATGGGAATGTTTCCGAGCACAGGTATAGATGCTGTGTTAGTGGGAGCAATTGAGTTAGAGGTGGAAGACCAGTGTGAAGTGTTGAGAGATGAAGATATTTTAGATATGCAAGAGGGAGATGAGGTGATATGCAAGTTGAGAGAATATGTGTATAATGGTATAGATGTGAGAGAGTGGTCAAAGAGGTGGAAGAGTATAAAAGGTATGCGAAAAAGTTGGCTGTATGGATGGGAGTGCTATATTATATGAGGGTAAATAAGGTGGGTGAGACAGAGAGTGTGCCAGTGATGACATTTGAGGGTATGGTAGGATTGGTGATTATTACACATAGGATGTATGGGCATGTGGGAAAAAACAAGTTATGGGAATTGATGAAAGGAATGGTTTTCCACCCTAGGCTGGGACTGGTTGTTGCAGAAGTGGCAACTACTTGTGAGAGTTGCCAAAAGCGAAAATACCAGTCCCAGCATAGCCGCCCCCCAGTGCGAAAGATTGAAGTGAAAGAACCGTGGGAGCTTGTGGTGGTTGATATTGTGAGTATGCCGAGAACGAGTAGAGGGAAAGTTGGAATATTAGTAGGGGTCGATCACAAGAGTAAGTTTGTGTATGTTGCTGCGTTAGAGAATAAAACAAGTGAGCATGTTGCGAGAGTGATGAGAGAGAGTATGTTACCAATGATGCTTGGAAGGCCGCGTAAGTGTTTAACAGATAATGGGCCTGAGTTTAGGGGTGCTAGTTTTGAGAGAATGTTGAGTGAGAATGGGATAGAGCATGTTAGAATAACTCCGTATATGTCTGCTTCGAATGGTTTGGCTGAGAGAACGGTGAAAACGATAAGTGAAATGCTGCGTGTATGTATTGGGGAAGGGGCTGAGTGGGATGCTGAGTTGGCAAGAGTTGCCTGGTGCTACAATTCGACATACCACTCAGCCATTCAAACTTCCCCAAGAAGGTATGTGTCTACATTTGGAAGGTTTGTGCAAAAGGATATACGATTAAATGAGAATACATGTGATAGATGGAGAGAGGCTGGTGTGCATTTTCGGTCATTTGGTGTTGGTGAGCTTGTTTTGAAAGAGGTGCATGAGGCTGGAAGAAGGAATGAGTATAAGTTGGCGCAAAAGTTTGAGGGTCCATTTGTGGTGAAAAAGGTATGGGAGAATGGGGTAACGTATGTGATTGAGAGGGAGCAAGAGAATGGACAGTGTGAAGAAGTAAGAGCACATCATCGGCAGTTGCGCAAATGGCGAATACCTCCGGAGTACATCGTATGTCACCCAATGTATGATATGTGTGAGAGGATGGAACAAAAGAAAGCGCTAGAAACCAAGAACATGATGGGAATCCAGGATGAATGGATGGATGCAGATCTGGAGTTCTTGATTGTGTCAAAGCGGGCAAAAAGGAAGAAAAAGGTGAGAAGAAAGGGAATGAAAGGTGAGAAAGCCAGGCAGATAGGTGAAGTATATGAGCTGAAGGATTCCCAGTTGGACTCTGGAACAGCCGCGGGTGAGGCAGAGTTAGAATGGGATGTTCGGGACTTTGGTGGTTCATGGTGCCAGCCTGGTCCATCCGGGGAATTCTCATTTGAGGGTTTTGGGGTCTCAGACCTTGAGGGCCTTTCTTTTCTGGGATTTTCCGAGGGTGGAGGAGAAGGGGAGAAGAAGGGAAATCTCTTCACTCAGAAGTGGAAAGATTGTGTCAGGGAGGGGGCATTAAGAGTGTGGGATTTACAATTCTTGAGAGTGAAAGGGAAAATGTATGTGAGAGAGAAAGGAGTGTAACTGAGCAAAGTATTGTGACCTTAATGGAAAGTGTGAGGGATGAATGGGGAGTAGATAGAGGTGAAGGAAGTATAAATGAAAGAATGAGGGAGAGAATGAATGTGATTGATTTTTGTGAGGAAGTGAGAATGTTATTGCTTGAGATAGAAGAAAATGTGTTGAATAAAAGCTTAGATGTAGAATTAACAAGTAGTATTAGAGAAGATATTAAAAGTAGATGGGTTAGAATGATAGAGAAAGTGCAACAGTGTTTAGGGAGTGGTGATGGTAATGTAGTATAAAGTATTGGTGTAGTGTTCTGTAGGAAAAAAAAAAAAAAAAATAGTAGTATTGTATGATGTGTGAAAGAGTGAGTGGTTGGAAATTCAACCAGGTGGCAGCCTACATTTTGAGGCCAGAAGCTGGGCTGTGCTTGAAGGAGGAAGGTGCCTGGGTGAGTTCCCAGACCTGCTGATACCTGCCTCTGGTGATTTGCTGCTTTGCAGGTTTCAACCTCATTCCTGGTATTGTAAATAACTATTGTAAATAACTATTGTAAATAAATTAAAAAATTAAATTGTAGGTATATTTTTTAGTATAACGTAAATTATTAAAGAGAAAGTAATTGTTAGCCAGCTGTTAGTCCTAAATATTGAATGTTTGAATGTTTACTGTATTTGTTAAATATAAAGATTATTAAATAACTGAATTATAATTTAAATAAATAAATGATTTATAAAGTAAATTTGTAAATATGTTATTCTTATGATAGCCATGTATGTAATTAATGATTTAAAAGATTTAAAATTGAAAACAATTATTTTTGAAAAAAAAAAAAAAAAAAATATATATATATATATATATTTGAAAATTGAAAAAATTATTTTTCGGAAAAAAAAGAGGGTATCTATGTAAATAATTTGTTAATAAATATTTGGTATAAAAATTGTAAGGAAAGAAGAGAAACCATATTAGGGTAATATAGTAGGTGTAGGCTATATGGCAAGACAGGTGGAAAGGAGCTTGGGGGGGGGAAGATGTGGAGGGTGAACCCTTTCCCCTTTTAGTTCTCAGCCCTTTCCCCCTGGCCTTGATTATTATTATTTATATATTAAATTTCTTTGATTTTTGAATGAAATATTTGTTATAGAAAGGATTTTAATGGTTCTCTCTCTCTTTCCAGCAAACAAATAATGAATAAGAATGAATAACTGTTATAAGAAATTAGAAAGATAGTAGTAAACTATTAAGTATTAAGATAATAAATAATAAACATTAAGTACTAAGTATTAATATTAGCAAACAAATAAATAAAGAAATAGTTATAAGATATGTTAATGTTAATATTTTAATGAATGAAAAGACTAAACAATAAGTTATATAAAGAAATGTTAAACTTGTAAACAAGGAATGAGGAATAAAACAGTTTTATTAAATTAGTATGGGAAAAAGAGTGAGAGTTGGACAGTCGCTTGTAAACCCTGTTAGTAAATGAATAATAAAGTACTGTTAAGTATTAACAAACAAACAAACAAATGAAAAGAAGAATAAACAAATTTAGTAAAAGAGACGCTTCTGAGGTTTAAAAGTGTCGGCGTGTGTGTCAAAACTCGAGTTTTGAGAAGTGGGGGAACCAATTGGCGCATGTGTGGAAATATAAATAATAAAAAATATAGTTTAAGAGGGTAATTTGACAAGAGAAAATAAAGAACATAACAGAGGAAACTAAAGTCAGGCTGGATTTGTCTGAGGCTGAAGACCGTTATTGGACCAAGGGAACTTTAAGTTCTGTTAGGAAGGGGATGCCGGAGATAGGGAACCACTAATAGAAGGAAGCTATTCTGGCAAGTAAGAGACTGTTGGTGGCAGGAGCCAGCAGTCGTGGAATCGGGGGTCTGGGCAGCGAGCCTGGATCCAACAACCCTTCAAGGTAAGCAGCCTGGTTTCGTGGGGGTCTTAAACAAAAGAAAAATTCTTATTCGTGGTGCCGTTAGGTTAATCCGAATCCCACCACAGCACTTGCGGCGCAACTTTTTGAAAAGGGTTGCGCTTGCGCGTGCGGCGCAACTATTTCAGCAGAGTTGCGGTTGCGGTTGTGGTTGCGGCACTACAAAAATCGTTGCGCGTGCCCACCACTGCAAACTATTAAAGAGACCAAACATTGCTGATTAATGGGAAGCAGCATTGCAACATGTAACGTTGCCTCCACAGTTTGGAACTCCAATGCATAATAATTCATCAACAGAAGACAGATCAGTTACATTTTCCTCACAATCAATTCATAACATTAAGTTTGGACTAACCCTGTTCCAAAAATTGGAGTTGGCTGATGTCAAGTGGATCTTGACAATCATCATACTTATCATAATCCTCATTATTATTCTTGTCACCATTATCACAGTCTTCAATTTCTTCAGGAATTATTTGCAACTCTTCAACATTTTTACCTACAGATAAAATGTTCAGTTATTTGTTTTTTTTCACAGGAAAGAACTTTAAAATATACAAAATTATCACAAGTTGAGGAAAAATCTTGCAGGAAGGAAAATCAATGCGTTTTCCTTAAAAATTCTATGAAAAATTTTCCCTCATTCACTAAACTATTATTTTCCTCTTGTAATATTTGGTAATGAGCATCTCATGGCTGGAATGGTTAGTGGGGGCCACGCAGAAGTGTCAAGACTCCATTGAGTTGGAGGTTTAAACAAGGGGTGCACTGGATAAGGTATCCAGCCAGATAATGCCAAATATCCGATATCCAGCTGGATATTAACTAAAAAAGACTATATACTCATAAATCATATAATCAGACTCTAAATTACATAGAAACTGATAAAATATTGTAGTTAAAAAGTTACAACTGCAATAATAATGATTGAAGTTACAGTAATTAGTGGTACAGGTATAATGGGACTACTTTCAAGAAAGGTAGCAAGCTTTGTATCAATAGTCAATGCATTTTTTTAAGAGTTCTGAAAATTACCTGTGTCCAGATGAAAATAAACTTATTTCAGGTTCTCAGCATACTTTTCAGTCAGAAAAATCTTGTTTAACAAATAAGTTAGCATTTTTGAAATATGTCAGGTTGACAGAGGGGCCAGGATAGTGGTCTTATCCTGCTGGATTGCCGAATATTGACTAAATTATATTTAAAATAAGAAATTGATACAACCATTTATTTCAAAATTTTAATTAGAAAAACAGAATAAGCATCCATAAGGATTTATAAAAACTTTTGCCCTTGTGGTGAATATGAATGAATAATAGCATTTCACATCGATGTGATATTTAATCATTTAAATTTGCATTACTAATGAGCCTACATCCAACTTTAAATTGGAGTTATAAAACCAGAGTGACAGTCTCTCTTACTCTCAAAACTAAGCCCTAATAAACATTTAAGCTTAGCATTAAACAAAATGAGTGTAAAGTTGGCAACTCTGATTAATTTTGTCAAACTTTTATCACTTCTAATTAGTGAAAGAAATTTAAAACAAATTCTTATCTATCACAATCCAAAACCATAAGCAATCAGATAAAGCCAAACTGCTCAGAGCTAAGCTAGGCCCAATCCAGTCAAATAGCTCAATAATAGTACAAGTTTTTAGAATCTTTAAACAATTAATGTTATATACTCTGATATAGCCGATCTCCTGTTTATCTAACTCCCAAAAGTAAAACAAAAGATTTAGATAAAAATAAGCAATCAAAAACACAGAGGTTAACGAGACACAACCTCTCTCCAGAAAGGCTCACCTCCAACTATTATATTGTCTAGTTTATATTATATACAGTATATTATTTTTGGAAAGTTTTTAAAGAATGGGGATTCCATAGTCTTTGTCATTTCATTGTAATGAGCCTTGTATGACTATTATTATTTTTTAAGTAACACTTTTTAATATTAATCTGAAACAATCGTACATAAAAAATTCTGGCCTGGCAGACAGATTGTTGCTGTTAAATTAGTGGGCTGGCAATGAACTGTGCCATTTGTAAATTACTGTATGTAGATATCAATAAGTATATAAAAATATTATAGTCCATTGGTTTGCAGCAACATTAATACTAACTAAAGTTATAGTAATAAAATTAATAATGAAAAAGTGGGAGTGGAATAAAATTTAATAAAAATAATAATAATAATAGTTGCTAAAATAATAAAAAGCAGTAGATAGTAGTACAGTTGATGCAAATTTTATATTATAGTTAAAAACCAGTTAGTTATATAAAATATTTAAATACTTAGACCTATGTATAGCATTTAAGAATTACCCGGTATCCAGCAGATATTTTTTCTAATATCCAGCTTATCCAGTATCTGGCCAGATACTGAAATTCAATATCTGGTGCACCCCTAGTTTAAACCCCCAGTGCTGCCCAGAGCTGGGCAGTTGTCTTTTCTTTATCTTTTATCACAACGAAACAGCAGGCCAGCTTCAACTCTGGCTAAGGAAGTCCAGGCTGAGGCCCCTACCTCCACCCACTTCCTTGGGAGAATATGGGACAAGGATATTATCTTTACCTAATATTTGGTAATCTTTGAAATTTCTTTCAAATCCTGTTTCAGACATTTATTTTTACAGACTTGAAATTTTTAAATTCTTATTAACTTCTTTATATTTACATAAAATTTTTATTTTATTTAACATATGCTGACCTTTGCTTAAGAAAAAACTCAACAACTGTTTAACAAGGGTATCATTAAGCTTTTCTTTTATTTCATATTAGCACAAGAGGTTTCAAAATCATTATAGGAAGTTGAATCTGTGTATATATTTCTTGCGTAAATGTGTGCTTATATAATGCCGCAAAATTATATTACTCCTCAATTATAAATATACTTTTTGCAAGACTACATACATAGGCATTGGGCTTAAATGGGGTAAAAATTAAATAAAAGGATCATATTACTTGTGCATTCTTGTTAAAATTTCTGTGATAAATAAAAAATATACACTTCAAAGTTGTTATAATGAATAAAAGGAAATAAAATTGAAGTGGTGCAATATTTCATTGCATGCAGGGCCATAACTAGGGTTTAGAAATTAGTGAGGTCCAGATTTTTTTCGAGTGTGGCGGGATGAGCAAAATTCAGACCAAAATGACATCTACAAACAACCCAAGCTATACACTAAACACAAAACACAAAACGCTCGACACTCCCTCTTTTCAAAAGAAAAGCGGTAATATGCGTTTCATACACGGAGAACGGTTCAGTCTCTTTTTTTTTTTTAGGAAATAATTACCGAGGTCCGGACCTCGGTGACCTCATCAGTAGTTACGGCCCTGATTGCATGTCATTAATCTTAATTAATGAATCTTAATGGGAACTTTATTTAAAAACAAGTTGAATAGGGTAAAGCTGCCAATGCAGGGTTCATAGCAAATCTTGCCAAGTGATTTCCCTGACCAAATTTCAATTTTTGTGTACAGTATTTTAAATGTCGTCCTCCATCCCTTCACAGACATCCATATACACACACACACACCTCATTTTCCTTTTATTATTAAGTATCATTTCCTTACAGACTGTTGATTCCACAGACTTCTATCATAAAACTTGCACTATCTAGCAATCAACTATCCGGGAAACTTTAGAAACAGGCAAATTTCATATAGGCCAATACAATTCACCAATCTAGGAACCAGGAAGCTTTCCAATACCATCCAGAAAAATCTAGAACATCCTTAACATTTTTAATAAAATAAGACTAAATTTTACTTGTTTCAATTGTCCCATACATACTTAGCATAGTGTTTATGTTGATCACAATATAGTTTACATTGGTGTACAGTGCAGTATAGCCAAAATTTGAGTTTTACTATTATTGTCCATTGGTTTTTCCTATAACCGGAAAATTTAGACAACCAGAATGGCTTAATCCCCGAGCTTGCTGGATAACGAAAGTTTTACTGTACTTCAGAATCTTTGGTGAAGAAAATTATCTAAGTCTGCCATAGCCTATGGTTCTTTAGATTAATGTTAATTCTCTGACCACCATCCAATTTTTTTTCCATTTTCCCTGGAATTTCACAACAAAACTCAATTTTCCCTGACCATTTTTTAATTTCCTGACTTTCCAGGTCACTATGAACCCTGCAGTGATTGAGCATTGGTCCTAATATCCCACATTTAACATTAAAAAAAAAGTTTTTTAAGTCAAATGCATGACCATTGGCAACTTTACCCTACATTTATATTACCAAATTAATATCTACTTCAAAAATGGAGAAACATGAGCCTGTGTAAGAAATCTGATACAAAAATTACAAAATTTTGCAATTACATGCAAATTTTTTAATATCTGACTACATATATACTCATTGGTTAAAATAATGAAAGGTAACATCTGTGTCCCATATCCCCCAAGAAAGTGTGGGGTACGGACTCAGACCTGGGCTATCTCAGCAAGAATAAATTAAAAGGGGATGGGCTGGCCCACTGCTTCATCATGATGCAAGATACAGAAAAGACAACTGCCCAGCTCTAGGCAGCACTGGGGTTTGAACCCATGACTCAGTGGAGTCCCAGCACTACCAGGTGGCACCAGAACTGATCAAGCCATGAGATGCTCTGTTAAAATAATTCTGCAACTGAATGAGTTAGTTTAATATTGAATGAAAATGTTATCATATAGTTCACTTCAACAATTACACTGCATTCACACTTATTAAGCAGATTACATTTTCTCCAATGTTTTCAAAAGTTTTTCCCCAATTTCAATGAAATTTGTAGCAAATAATCACTATATATAGCAGCATTGATGGTATTCATTTCAATAAAATATTTTGAGAATTAAAATAATTCTCTCATTTTATTGAAAAATATGTAAAATATTGTGTTACAAATTATTAAGCAAGTATTCTATTTACGGATCTAAATGGTGAAAATGGGTAAGAAGAAGGATTTAACATTAACTGAGAAAAGAAAAATAGTCAAGTTACTCGCTGAAAATATAGAATCTATTGAAATTGCAAAGCAGTTTGGCAGAGCTTATCGAACTGTAAACAAGTTTGTAGTGGAGGGTACCAAACTGAGGCAGCAAAGTGATAAAAGAGCTATAAGAAAAGTGACAAGGCGGCAGATATCTGTAATCAAGCGCAAATTGCAAAGCATCCATTGTCCTCAAGTAAAGAGGTTTTTGAGTAGGCTGGCATACATAACATACCAAGAACATCTTGATGTGGAATCCTCCAAACAATTGGCAAGACATGTAAACCTACGATTCAGTCACCATTAACACCCAGGTACAAGAAGCAGCATGTTGAATGGGCGCATCAGTATGTGAAAACAGATTTTAATACTGTATTGTTAACTGATGAATGAAGAGCAACCCTTGAGGGATCTGATGGTTGGTCAAGAAGATGGATTGCTAAGGGTCAATCTCTACCATGGAATGAGGTTTTCTTTTAGAAAGTTTGTGTAAGACTGGGCATTCATTTTTACACCATCAGGCACTCTGTATGGGACAGCTACTTCATTGCCTATCAATCCTGCCCAAAACATGACACTACCTCCACCTTGTTGGTGTCTTAATCTCGATGGTAGAAATTAGCTCTCAGCAATCCATCTTCTTGACCAAACATCAAGTCCCTCAAGGGTTGCTTTTCATTCATCAGTGAAAAATATAATATTAAAATCTGTTTTCACGTACTGATGCGCCCATCCAACATGCTGCTTCTTGTACCTGGGTGTTAATGGTGACTGAATCGTAGGTTTACACGTCTTGCCAATTGTTTGGAGGATTCCACATCGAGATGTTCTTGGTACATTATGTATGCCAGTCTGCTCAAAAACCTCTTTACTTGAGGACAATGGATACTTTGCAATTTGCGCTTGATTACAGATATCTGCTGCCTTGTCACTTTTCTTATAGCTCCTTTATCACTTCACTGCCTCAGTTTGGTACCCTCCGCTTAGTGATGAGAGTCGTTTTTTATTTTGTATTTTTTTGTTTTTTTTTGTCATTTTTTTGTTTAAAACGAAGATAGTCCGTTTTTTTTTATTTTTTTTTGTTTTAAACTTATTCCAGATTTTTCTTCCTTTAATCTAATAAGTATATTAGTATTACCTATAATTTACTATACTACCATGCTTATACGGTTATACTTAGTATATATAGTCATCTTTTAGAAAAACTGAATCGCGCAAAAAGTATATAATAGAGAGGAAAAACAAACCCTCATTTTTTATATGTATATATATTTTTTAACTAGAACATAAGACATTCTTCCTCGTTTCAAACAATATACATAATTGTGATTGGCAAGAGTACCAGTATATATATTCCAGATAGAAAAAAAAAAATTCACCTTTTTTTGAACCTTTTTGTTAACCTAATGTTGTTTAACCTTCATTTCCATGGAAGAATCATCACTAGATTGGGTAGAGCATATATGCTAGTTTCAATATCATAGGTACTGGTATAATATACATAATAAAAAATACATAATACTGGTATAAAACAATATATATAATTGTGATTGGCAAGAATACCAGTATATATATATATTCCAAATAGAAAAATAAAAAAAATAAAAATATTCATCTCTTTCCTTAACCTTTGTGTTAACCTAATGCTGTTTAACTTTCATTATCTGATTCTATTTCCATTGAAGAATCATTATCACTAGATTGATTAGAGCATATAGTTTCAATATCACAGGTACTGGTACTTATTGCAGATTTGGATGTTGACGAAGCCAATGGAGCACCATGTTTTACTTCACTTTCTTGGAATTTTGCATTTTGGGATATAAATACTAGCTTTGCTGCTCTGTCTGTGCTTAATCAGTTTCTTTTGGCTGTATGGATATTACTGTATGTGCTAAATGATCTCGGAGGTAATGAAAGGGCAAAATAGAGGTGTAGGTATGAGTTTGTGTAGGTATATATGTGAGTATGCGTGCGTATGTATCTGGAATTCTAGATGTATGCGTGTGTATGGGGTATATAATAGATATAAATGTGTGTATATAAGTATTTATGCATATATTGGTATATATGTATATGGGTGTATGTGTATGTATATATATGGATGGTCTCGGGGGGGAAAATATGTCATCGCGGGTCTAAAGGATAGTTAAGTGGGAGATTCAAAATCCGAGGCATGGATGGGAGAGTCCTGGAAAGGTTGGACAATGGGCAGTCAGCTCCCAGCCAGTGTTCTTGCAAGTTTAATGGATCTCAAGATACAAGACTTTCAGTGCAAGAAAGAGGCCAGTTTTTTCTGTAAATAGGCTGAAAAGGACATTCTATACTGGTACCATATGGCCTATTTTATTATTTATTTATTTATTTTTATAATATACAGGCATCCCCCGTTATACGATTGTTTGATTTACGATTTCCCGCGTTAACGATTTTAAAAAAGTACCCCCACCTTTCGATTTACGATTGCCTTATTTCGCGTTAACGATCTCCAACTTGAAAGCATGTCTCAGAAAGGAACAAAACCGTGCCTACGTTGAGTCCAGCCCAAATGAGGAGGACGATGAGGACCCAGTCAGAATGCTTGATCTCAAAACCTTGAGAGATATTCTGACTGGATTTGACACGTACATCGAGTTGGTGAAGGACAAGGACCCTAACTACGAACGTAGTGCTGCTGCTGTCAATCATATTGAAAAGGGTCTGAGCGTTTATCGGGAGATCTACCTGCAGAAAAGGAGGAATGCCAAGCAAACTATGATCTCCCGATTTTTCAAGCCTGCAACAGCTGCCGAGGCAGGAGAGAAGTGCGTCGTCAGCAAGTGCAGCAACAACTCCTGCACGTCGGCAGCAGGCTAGATCTCCAACTCCAACATCTTCGGGGATGGATTCTCCTGCAACTTCAGAAACTCCTCCATCTCCGAGGGACTCTCCCGAAGTCATCGATCCTCCTCCATCGCTGACCGATGCGGGAGCTGGCCCTCCTCCCCCATCACCACCACCCGGTGGCGATGAGTAGGCATCGTTACCTCGGACTGATGCATCATTGACGACTTGGACCGGATTTGAATACGATTAGGTGAGTGTTCATGTATAAATTGTCTTTTATTAAACACAATTTCTTACTTTCAGACACTTTTTGTACATAACAGTAAAATATATAGCAAAATAATAGTGGAATCTGCAAATTTTGGGGGTCTTCCAGAATGTTTGGGAACGTATCCCTATTTTTCCCATAAGGCCTTCAGTTCGATATACGATGGGGTTTTTAGGGACGCATCCTAATCGTATAATGGGGGACGCCTGTATATCATTCCAAAAATATACCTTATAATTAAATTGGCAATATCTATACTAATTATCAGTGATGGGCACCATTAACCAAAAAGTTAACTTCGTTAACCACTAATCCGTTAACCAAAAAGTTAACTTCGTTAACCGTTAAACATGTAACGGAAGTTACTGATAAACCGTTAACGTTAACTTTTATTATAAAAAAAATGAAAACACAATATATATACAGTATATAATTTAATTTTCCCTCTTCTTCTCGTTCTCCATTTTGTCCATGAGATGCATGTTGCCCTTCATGAAAATTAGCATATCAAAGTTTTCATCAGACAGGGATGATCTCTTGGCCCTCAGGATGTCCTTGCCCATAGAGAACAAATGCTCCACTGCAGCACTGGAGGGGATGGCTGTGTTATTTTTAAATATTCACTAGCACAAACATGTTGCGCAAGAGACAGACTGCAAATGAAACGAATGTAGTTATTTGTTGTAATTGTTACATATATATTATTGAAAGTGCCTTAAAATGCTCGTGATATTTCTTGAAAGAAGTTGAAACATTCAACTCAAATGGCAAATCTTTCCGCCTGATTTTACAGTCGACCATGTTTTGCTCAAACCAATGCCATAAATAACTACCATATTTGGTAAGACACAAATTGTGGCGACGGAAACAAATATATCGCCTGATTTTGCACTGCGGAAATGGAAATTCGTTCATCACTATTAACAGTGGCGGATTAATTGCGCACCTGCTCAGCACTGAAAATAATAGAAACTTTTAAACGTTTATTTATGAATTTTTTGGGTTAACGGACTTGAGTTAACGGAAGTTAAATGTAACAGAAGTTAATTAGTCCGATAATGATTTTCAAAGTTAACTTAAAGGTAACTTGACTATTTTTCTTTTCTCAGTTAATGTTAAATCCTTCTTTTTACCCATTTTCACCATTTAGATCCATAAATAGAATACTTGCTTAATAATTCAGAACACAATATTTTACATATTTTTCAACAAGATAATTATTTTAATTATCAAAATATTTTATCGAAATGAATACCATCAATGCTGCTATATATAGTGATTATTTGCTACAAATTTCATTGAAATCGGGGAAAAACTTTTGAAAACATTGAGAAAATTTAATCTGCTTAATAAGTGCAAACGCAGTGTAGTCAATGAACAAAAATCACATCAGTTAAAATCCCTGAGATTTTGTCATGCAATGGTGAAGTTAATAAACACTTAAGATGTATTTTACCTGAATATTTTTCATTCATCTTTGAACTGATCCTTTTTCTCCTCTGACTGAATATAGTTGTGTTTGTTAAAGATTCACCATCATCATCAATACAGGTTGAAGTTTCAGGGGGCTTTTCTGATAAAAATGTCGCATTTTTAATCTTTTTCTCTCTCTGAACTGTATCCAATGTGACCACAGGTTGTGTCTGTGATTGTAATCTGGACACAGTTCGCTTTGAAGCAGTTTTACTCTTCTGAATTTTTGGTTCTTTATGAGTGCCAACATTTTCACCTTCTGAAACAAAGTTGAACTATAGCTACAAAAATTATACACTCACAATTCTAATAAAGAACAAAACATTGTGTAGGCCAAGTGGAGTGGGTCTAAAAACACAACATTCCCAATATAAAACTATGTTGTATTTACTTTTGATAGTAGCTACAAGATTCCCTTAACTATAAACACTTGGATTATCAGGGTTTGCATCAGGCTTAGAATATTACAAAATCTCTAACAGAATACTTGGTACAGTAAGTCACCAATTTACACTGCTTCTATTTGTGTAGTTTTGATAAATTGTCATTAACAAATTAGGGAACAATTTTCTATGCAAGTCATGCCTGTCCAATAAAACATAATTTTTGTGGCAACATGCAGCAAAAAAATAAATTTCAAGCCATAAGCGAGAAACAATGTCACTGCCAGCTGAGCATCACCCACCAGTGAAGTGGCAATGCCACACCCCCAGCTGCTGAATCCACCTCAGTCACATGTGTTTGCCATCAGACAGCATCAAACTTCAAATTGAATTGAATAACCTTTATTAATAATAAAATAAATACATTGGTCATACAATTTACAATGACATAAATAGTTGTGAAGCTGAATTATTTATTTTATTTAATTTGGCCCTCAAGCTTTAAGCTGGAACCACACTGAGCAGACAAGACATGACAAAATGTCTCGAATGACACTCGCACCCATACTGAACAAACAGGGCAACATAGAACTTGGCCAGTCAGTTGGTGAGATGTTGAGTGATGGAGAAAGCACTGTAGCAACATGGTGGTCTTTAAATATGGAGTCAAGAAAGAGGAGGATGAGGCTTTGGATCCATCCTCTTATGAAAAAAAAGGACAGCAGAGGATTTAATACCTTGTTTTATGATAGAGCTCTGCCAGGATGAAAATAAATTTTGAAATTTTACTCATATGAAACTGGAAACTATTGATTGTTTGCTGCAACTTCTTGCAGACATCATAATAAAAAATTATTAATTTTAGAAGCAGCATTGATCCCAAAGAACGACTTCTAGTGACATTGAGGCGAGTTACCTGCTTTAGTCTAGCAATTTAAATATAATTTCAAATGAATTTCAGAATTAATCATTCATTTTCAATGAAATTGTGCTAAACAGAATAAAGAGTAAAATAAAAGTAAACCACAAATCAAAAGATTTATTAGTTACAAAAATGTCACAATGCCAAAACAATGAAAATTGGAAATTTACATTAATTAGTGGAAACTGTGCAACCCACCATCTGAGACATTAAGTGCAGTTCCCATATTGCTAGCCATGTAGTTGTAATTGTAGTTCATAGTGGCAGAGTAGGTTTCTGAGGGGGAGTTGCTGTGAGACAAAACACTTGGTAGTGGGTCAATACAAGGTGAGATCATGTACAATTGGTTCAGCAATGTAAATATGCTTCCCTTGAAGTTTTGTTGCCTCCTAGGTGTCAGCTTTTTCAAATCAGGGAGGAGACTTCTGAAAAAACCCAAGATCTGGATCTTCTGGTTTGCGTGGTTGAGCTCTTGCCTTACAAAAATCAATCATGGGCCCAGCTACTTCTTCCAATGGTTTTAAATGAATTTACATTCACAATATTTTTCACAATATAATTTACATGATCACTCCATTGCAAATTCATATGTAGCATTACCCCAAGAAATTGTTACAGTACACTCCTTTACAGTGATTTCATCAATTACCACAAAATATCAAATTCACCACATATGATATTTTTGTCCACATTTCACCTCAATTTGATAGATTTCATGATTTTTACTCTGCACACATATTTTGATATTTGACAAAAAAGGAACTCAATAAACCTAGCAATGTTTTAATAGCAAAAATAAAATAAACTGTGTAAATAATAAGAAAATTAATAGGAAATAACACCAGTCTGCATGAAAATCATTTCTTTATTTTGAGTTGTGATTCTGAAGCAGTTCGCTGCGCTGAATTCAAAAATGCTACCAGTCTTTTTCTATCACCCACAGTTTTAAAGTTATTAGCAAAACAATTTTGGGGCATTTTGTAATTTTTTACCTTTTTTATCTTTAATTAATTTCGTTTTTTCATATTTTTCAGATACATAATTCTAACAGTATGTCTTTAAAATTTTAATAATGGCTTCTAGAGGATGTACTCAGTCCAGAAATATTTTGTTATATTTGTGGTTGGTATGTTGTTGTAAAACAAAGGACAAATGTAACGACCTTCATTAAGAGAGCTTATCATGCTTATTTTGGAATTAAATTATGAGATCAAGACAAAAGTTGGGCTCCACACAAGGTTTGTCTTGTGTGTGTTGCAGCACTAAGGAATTGGAGCAAAGGTAAAAAGAAAAGTTTGCCATTTGGGATCCCTATGGTATGGCGCGAGCCTAGAAACCATACCGATGACGGCTACTTCTGTTCTTGCAATGTTAAAGGTTATAATGCAAAGAATAAAGAGAGCCTTCAATACCCGAGTCTTCCATCTGCAATAAGGCTGGTACCCCATGGTCCAGAAGTTCCTATTCCCCACCCACCCGAGAGTCTGGATCAATACAATTCAGATTCTGATTCAGCTCCAAATCCAGACAATGATGATGTTTATGAACAGCCAACAGCTGACCAAGATCTTAAACCATTAACCCAAGCTGAACTAAATGACTTAGGGATTTGAATCTGCCTAAGGACTCTGCAGAACTTTTGGGGTCTAGATTGCAGGAGAACAATTTATTGGCATCCGACACATACTTCACTTGGTACAGAAATCGTAAAGAAGGTAAATATATTTTGTTTCTTTCAGTTATTTTTTTATTCTTTCATAAACAAGCAATATGCTTCTCCAAGAGCTAGGAGCTATTTAATTCTGCTTTAATTAGGTTTTACTCTATCACCTAAAGATTTCATGCTACAAGGGGTGTTGTAATACCTCATCTGTCCCCAAATGTTAACCACCCATTGATGGGAGGGGAGAGAGTATTTTGCTGGGAACGGGACTGGTTGTTATATATATTTACCCTACATTATTATGTAAGCGTTACTGTAGTCTATAACAACAAAATTTATGGTTTAGCATGTGCAATCCAATGTTGGTCTCAATAAGATGGTTCACATTTGGGGATAAATGGGGGATTTATGACACACCCTGTAGTAAGAAAACCATATGTGATAGGGAAAAACTAACTATATTTTTGAGATCAGCACACTAAATTATATAGACTCACCAACTAGTTTGTAAAAATCGATCGACAAGTTTTCAAATGTGTACTGGTGTAATAGATCACTGGTCGACAAAATCAAACTTTTTATTTGTCACAAACAAAAATGGGTGGATCTTATAGGTTTTTTACCAGTGAGTTAAAAAATGGCCTCAAAATTTTTCTATCACCCACCAATATTGAGTGAATTGAAAATGAAATTTGGACTAATTTATAGGTGTAATAGCAATATCAAAGTAGAAAATGCATATTGAATTCACCTAA
Organism: Bathynomus jamesi; assembly: GCA_023014485.1. NCBI lineage: Eukaryota > Metazoa > Arthropoda > Malacostraca > Isopoda > Cirolanidae > Bathynomus > Bathynomus jamesi. The sequence continues at coordinate 663,852 of JAJOZX010001455.1, forward strand.
AATGTGGCTACTGATGATTTACGCTTGTATTTCGCCTCTGGGCCATCCCTTGACAATGTCCAGCAGTAGTCATCCAACATGCTGGGGCTCCACTTGCCCTGGTATCGCTTCTCCATCTTGGATATTTGTTGATGAAAGCGTTCCCAATGCTCATCACTAACATCGCCTAAGTTTGTTGGGAAGAAGTCGAGATGTGAGTCAAGAAAATGAATTTTCAACGACATGTTGCACCCCATGTCTTCGTAGGCCTTGAGAAGTTCTTCAACAAGTGACTCTTAATTTTCAGCCTTGAAGTTTCCAAGGAAATTTGTGTTCACTACTTTAAATGCTCTCCAAGCTGCTCCTTCAGCTTCACTTAGAGTTTCATCAAACACACTGTCTCTCATGATTTCTCTAATTTGCGGGACCACAAATATCCCTTCTTTGATTTTGACCTCACTGATCCTCGGAAATTTCTGTTCCAAGTAGAGACACCCCCCCCCCCCCCCCACCATTTTGATCCATAACCTTAACAAAATTTTCCATTAAACCAAGTTTAATATGTAGTGGTGGCAAATAACTTTTTTGGATTAAGAAGAGGTGAACTGGTAGGATTTTTATGCCCTGGAATCAACGCTTGTCGAAGTGGCCATTGTTTATTTGAGTAATGGCTTTCCCGTGCTCTGCTGTCCCATTCACAGAGGAAACAACAGAATTTCGTATAACCCAGTTGTAAACCAAGAAGTGCAATCACTTTCAAGTCTCCACAGATATGCCAAGAGTATTTATCATATTGGATATGTTTCACAAGCAGGTGCATAGTCGTATGATTCCTTCATATGTATGGCATGTGCTAATGGAACTGAAGAGTATTTATTTCCATTTTGGAGTAATACAGTTTTTAAACTCAGCTTCGAGGAATCAATAAATAGGCACCATTCATTTGGATCATGTTGTTGGCCAAGGGTTTTCATGAGAGGGTAGAAAGTTTCTTTGATGCTTGCGGTAAAAAGATATCTTAGTGTCTTTTGAAGAGTCCAACCTTTCAACCCGGAAGCCGAAAGTTCAGATTGATCTTTTGACAATTTCAGATCACCCGCCAGTAAACCATGCTGAGCTTTGTCATTACCAATGTACATGAATTTCATTTTCATCATCTAAACTCCACATTTCCGGTGGCCTTGGTACTGGCAAATGTTTATTATGTAAAACAGGCCTTATGGCTGATGGTAAATTTGGGTATTGTACCATATGTTTAGATTTCGCAGTAATGCCTAGTGTATTTTAAGCAGAAATAACAATCCGTTAAATGGCCTTTCGGCTCTCTCCATATCATCGGAACAGCAAATGGCATTTGATGAGACCCATTTAGCCAGCCTGTCAGAAGTCTTAAACATGTAATACAGCATATATGAGGTGCCCACGTCTTGTTCTGATCCCCTACCTTGCAACCAAAATAAAGTTTGTATGCTTTTTTGATGAGAGAGGTGAAATTTCACCTTTGAAATTTAAGTGTTACATCTCTGCACACAACAGAAACAGTTTGGATGGTTGACACACTTGCGTGGCATTCTGTCATGAAACAATACAAATGCACTGACACAAAAAATGATTAAGGAAAATCACAAATAAAATGCACTATGTTCACTGAGTGAAATCAAATGAGTAACTGACAAATGAAAGTCAACAGTGACGTGTAGCAACTTATAAGCAGAGGAAGAGGAAGGGGCAGACCCTGCCCCCTTCCTATTCTCACTCAAATCCTAAGTAATGTAAATTCGTGTGACTCTAAAACTGCGGGTGATAGAAAAATTCTGTTTTCATTTTTGTAATCAAAGTAAAAAATTACACATAGTTCAAGTAAAAATATCTCTGTGACAAAAACTTTGTTGACCAGTGAATTATTGTTACTTTACCGATAGAAGCTATTGGATGAACAGTTCCACTGAGATTGTGACTAGATTATTGGTTATGATCCACATTTTTACAACAAATTAATAAACTAAAAAATACCTTTAAAACTCTTATTTCAGCCACTAATGTATCACTTATTGTACAGTTTGATTACTGTAGCTTTTCTTACTTTAAATTTAAATTACTTTTATTAGCTCACTGTACACTTAAATTACTTTTATTAGCTCACTGTACACTTAAATTACTTTTATTAGCTCACTGTACACTTAAATTACTTTCTTATTTTATGGCACTGTACTGTACACTTAAAATACTTTTCTTATTTTACACTTAAATCACTTTACACTGCAGTATTGTACATATTTATACACTATCACTGGGTCACTATCACTCAAAAAGACATCCTCAGGTAGGTCTGAGGGTCACCATCAGATTGGGAAATTCTCACTAATTCTATCCACTGGGGAAAGTATAGAATTATCACAAAATATTGAATTAGTGCGGGTTCAGTGTATTTCGGAAGTTTATTGGTAGTCAACCATTTCTTTACACTGATAAATTCTGAATTAAATATATCTTAACTGAATTAACATCTTTACAAGAAGACACAATATGAGGTGATATTTGCTGTGATTATTTTTGTGCCAAACTTTCAAAAAACCTTTAACCATGGGTGGAAAATGTCTTACAAGTACACCCACCAAGAAGTCCTGTGAGGCTATTACTTTGGACGTGAGAACTATCATGCATAACAGAAAAAAATAAGGCTAGTGCTCAAAGTGTGGCTCCAGGAAGTGCAGTACATACTAAGAAGGGTAGAGATATCACAATTGAGAACATGGAGCAAATGTTAACTGTTTGGATGGAAGACTTGTTTAATTTTTCTCTCTAATATTTAGTTAAGTTATGTTAAGGTGCCTGAAAATTTGCCCTGGGAACACATCCCCCCAATTATAACACTAAGTCTATGAGAAAAGTTTGTCCTATTTACATCAGTTTGCCTCATGTTGCATTTTCTACGGACATATTTCCAACATAAATTGGCAACTTACTGTATATAATTCCTAAATTAAGGTTTTTTTTATGGCAGGATGACAACTGTTTGGTTTCAAAAAACATATATGGGGAAACCAACCAAATTTTCAACTTGACTTTGACAAATACTTATAACTTCAAATTTTCACTTTGACCATGTTTAATTTTAACAGTAAACTTGATTTCATGACTAATTTTTCATTATTTTTGTCTCCAACTTTCATTATGACTGAGTTTTATCTTCATACTAACTTTTGAATTTGAGACTTCTAAACAAACAAACTTTATTTCAGACTTAATTTAAAAATAAACTTTTGAATTTGAACTTTTAGTTAACTTCCAACAGTTTCAGTATGAAATTTTGCCTGTTTAACTAAAAATTATGAAAACAAAATGAAAAGGCAGAGTCAAAAGATGTGGAAAATCAAATTTGAAGATGATGACAAAATTCAAACTAGAACACAAATTTGAATTAAAAAATTGGTTTACAGAAACAAAGCTTATTTGTACAGCAAAAAATACTACTTCAATTCTCTTTAACCCTTTAACGACGGATGGTACCTTAAGGTCCACCAGAAATAATAATATAAATTGTACTACAATGCCTTGTTTCTATAAATGTTTCTACGTGTTTATATATAGATGTCATCTAGTTGTCGGGAAAGGAACCCAAAGTGTGTATCATTTCAGTGACTAGTTACTAAAATATTTATTTTTGAATAATGATAAAACCTATATGTTCTGGTAACAAGAGTGACCACATATGCTGCGGACTCATCCTTAAAGGGTTAAAGTAATTGAGCACAAACTCTATATCCAATACTGAACTTTCATTAACCCACTGGCCCAGGTGGAAAATGTGCGTTATCTATAAGACACGCATGCCAATATCCCATGGGTAACGTGCATTATCCATGTGCATTTAATTTTTCTACCACTTTCATATTTTAGGAGAATATTACTGGGGGATTTCTGAGTCGTAGGAGGAGTTTGTTGACTCAAATCTTTCAACCAATCACAAATGAGTATAATTTGTGGATGGGGCTAACATTATAAACATCATGTCATTTATGCCCTTGAGCAGTGTTTACCGCAGTGGTTGACCTGAGTCTGTCATAATTGCTTTTTATACTTATAAACATTCATAATGAGTGAAATAGATGTTAGTGACACTGATTCTAATTACATTCCTACTGAGGAAGAGGATAGTGATTGGCTTAGTGATTTTAGTGTTACCAGTGTTGAGAGTGAATGGGAAAATGAGCCTATTCAATAAGAGAAAAACTGGACTTGTGTTCCAAATTTGTTTGAAGACAAAAGGCCAGTGGAGAAGCCTCCATTACAGCACTCTTATTCCAGTGTAAATCCAAATATTGTGTTTGATCATGAAAAAGTGAGTGTTTCAAGTTATTTATTGGTGATGATGTAGTTGCATAATTTGTCAGAGTCATACCATATTTTCCTAAGTCATTTTTTGTGGTTTTGAGAAAAACAAAAAAAAGGGTTCTAAATTAAATTACTTATGACTTAGGAAAATATGAATTTTTGCAAATATTACCCTTATAGTTCATCCTACAAGGATGAAATTTGTACCAAAAGATGCAAAATTTTTTTTTACATGGCATTAAAAATAACAAAAACTCAAAAACGTCAAAAAGTGACTTAGGAAATTTTATTTTGATGCTGACAAATTATATTGACCAGTGTGTAAATGATAAGGCAAGACAATTTTTTGAGCAAAATCCTCAACTGAATATATAGTGGAACCTCAATATACGAACTTAATCCGTTCCTGAGGGTTGTTCTGATATTGAATTGTTCGTATATTGAATCAATTTTTCCCATAAGAAATAATGTAAATTGGATTAATCCGTTCCAGACCCCCAAAAGTTACCTCTTACGAAACATTTTTAAGTCAAAATATTGGTTAATTAAACCTGTAAAATAAGACTTACATGCATAAAATCATACATGAAACCTGTAACAACAATAAATAATGCAATATTATACAAATAAATGAAAATTTAACCCGAACTTTACCTTTGCTGAGGAGTGATGATGGCCTAAGTGGAAGCTGGAGAGGAAGGTGGGGTGGAGGAGGGAGATTATTGTTTGGAAGGGGAGTCACCTTCCATAAAAACATCAGGTAATTCCCCTTCACAAACGTTTCACAGAGCTAAAAAAAAAAGTGATGCACACCGAACGCTGGCTGGAGAGAAACTGACTGGCTTCTTTCAGTTCGGATATGAGGGAATGGTTCGTATACAAGGACAATTTTTTCTCGAAAAAGTTGTTCGTATACCGATTTGTTCGAATAGAGATGCGTTCGTATATTGAGGTTCCACTGTATATGTAATATTCATCCACTAAAATGACTGAAATTATAAAATTATATCTGAAAAAATATAAAAGTATCCCCTCTCTCTCCATTTCAGATCCACGAGTGATAGAAAATGCGTATCTAGTATCAATAAGTTAAAAGTAAAATAGAATCATGCTTTAAGATCTGAGCTAAAAAAGCTCAAACTTGAAAAAAGTACATCTTTGATTTTGATCTTTTTAATGGTGTAATATGGCATGCATCATAGATATATATCACATAATATCTCAAAAAAGCAAACCTAGAATGACAGATGAACTCTTTCAATAGTTATACTTTACTTCTGACAATGACAAAAACCTAATGTAGTTTGCCTCAACCTTCAATCAGTTACAGCCCAGTAAATCCTAAAACTTAGGAGCCAAATTACTGTATTTTCCAGCATATAAGGCACGCTTTTTTTCCCCAAAAAAGTCTCAGAAAATCACCCTGTGCCTTATATGCTCAAGGTCAGGGTCATGGGTAGGCTTTGGGTTACTGGCAAGTGGTGGTTTCGGCGCTGCAGTACCAGTAAACTGAACTCCAAACACCTCCCCTACAAAACTGGTTCCCAGATTACTTTAGTGATTACTAACTATTATAAATTATAATTTAGAGATTACCTAATAAGCAAACCAGCTTCAACAGTTGTAAATAATTGTAAAGTATCAGGGTCATTAGCCCTTGTCTGACAAACCACTCGTTTGTGCATGTCTATTTTTTACAACTCATTGACATTATTACTGTAAACAACAGGCAGCCATGTTTGTTTTGGTGGTTGATGGGGCTGATGACAGGCTAGGCTGCGCAAGGTCCCACCACTTTCAGCTGCCTGTGCGCATAAGCAGTCAGCCTCTGGCTCACTAATGGCTTCATCATTTTGAAGCCAGAGCTTGTTGGAGTAAGAAAGATCTTCTCCATAAAACTGTTTAACTTACAGTGGAATATTTGTTTCACTGAAAGGGGCATGAAGTAGCATACAACGCAGTATTCATATCTGTCTAAGGACGAATATGATTACTGATTTACCATTATGATACTTCTGTCCCTCTCTCTGACACAAACATTCTACTGTTGGTTGAAGTTATTCAAGTTTACAATTTTCAGATTACCAATACCCTATTATAACGGTGTCAAAGAGAAGGCATGCCTACACAATTGGATATAAATTACAAGTGATAAAATTTGCAAAGGAAAATGGCAACTGAGCTGCTGCAAGGCATTTTGGGCTGCCCCTACAGAGAAAATGATATGTGACTGGCGAAAACAAGAGGAGGAACTTCAACAAGCAGGAAAATCAAAGCACAACCTTCGCAAGTCAAAAGCTAGATGGGTAGAACTTGAAAATGAGATGAAGACTTTTGTTTTAGATCAGAGGAGCCAAAGTTTTGCAGTGTCAACTAAAAATATCATTTTTGAAGCTAAAGTGAGGGCAGCTGCAAGAGGGCTTGATGATTTTCTGGTGCTATAGATTCATGAAAAGGAATGGATTAGCCATGCGAAGAACAAAAATAGCACAAAAAATGCCCAAAGAGTATGAAAACAAAATTCTTGAGTTTCACTGATTTGTTATAAACACCAGAAAAGAAACACATTTTGAACTGGGACAGAGAGCTAACATGGATGACATACCAATGACGTTTGATGTACCCTCCAATGAGAGCGTTGATTTAAAAGGTGCCAAAACTGTGACTGTTAAAACCTCCAGCCATGAGAAATCCCATTTCACAGCAGTACTGGCTTGTTGTGCTGATGGCACCAAATTACCACCTTTACTCATATTTAAGAGGAAAACCATGCCAAAAGAAAACATTCCAACAGTAATTTTTATCCATGTTCACCCTAAGGGGTGGATGGATGAGGATTGCATAAAGCTGTGGCTAGAAAAGGTGTGGTCACTCACGGCATCCTGGTGTACTCCTCAAAAAGCCATCATTTCTTGTGTGGGACCAGTTCCAGTCTCACATAACAAAGGCCACTAAGAGTAGAGTAAACAGATTAAAAACAAAACTAGCTGTAATACCTGGGGGATTAACAGGTCAATTGCAACCCCTAGATGTGTCAATAAACAAACCTTTTAAGGGATACATGCGTGAGAAACAAATGGATGACACTCCCACAGCATGAGCTAACACCAATAGGTCACATCAAGAGGCCTGCATGAGCTAACACCAATAGGTTGCATCAAGAGGCCTACAATAGCTCAGGTTTGCCAGTGGGTCAAAAATGCTTGGAATGAAGTTGAAACGGAGACAGTTGTACGGTCTTTTAAGAAGTGTGGCATTAGCAATGCCCTTGATGGCACAGAAGATGACCTTTTATATGAGGAAACGGACACTTCTGACTCAGAGAGCATTGATGACCCCAAGGAATGCATGGATGAGGATGACAGTGGCCATGATGAATAAAAATATTTTCTTTTCCCATTGCCTCATGTTTTACAAATTTAATAAAAACTCCCTAAGTTATAGTATGTTTATACTAAAATATTCTAACTAAATATGATGTTGAATGTTTTGATGTTAAAACCACTGATCTCTACACGATCTTACAACCACTCGTCTTGTTCTGTGTTGTTAGTGTTTACAGTATTATAAATGGACATGCAGTTCATTATAGTAATAGAGTTGTAATACTCATAAAATATAATAAAATAAAATATAAAATAATAAAATAAAATATCTTCTTCTTTCTCTTCGCCCGTTCCCGCCTCTATGCGGGGTCGGCATTTCTGACCAGCCTCCTCCACACAGCCCGGTCCTGGGCTTCTTCCGACAAACCCTTCTCCCTCAAATTGTCCCTCACCTTCGCTTCAGTCTGCCTCTCTTTCTCCTGCCATACACCTCCATATTCATCGTTCTCTTACCCACATAATCTTCATCCCCTCTCATCACATGTCCATACCATTTCAGTCTACTTTCTTGTATCTTCCTCGAGATTTCTCCAACCTTTGTTGTGCCCCTTATCCTTTCATTCCTTACTCTATCCAACCTTGTCACTCCACACATCCATCTCAGCATTCTCATCTCCGTTACATCTAGTCTTTTCTCATGATCTTTCTTTATAGCCCAAGACTCAGCCCCATACATCATAGCAAGTCTTACCACAGTCTTGTACACCTTTTCCTTAACCCTTGCGCCTATTCTTCGGTCACACAACACCCCTGAAACTTTCTTCCAATTTTTCCAACCAGATTGCACTCTGTGTGTTATTTCTGTGTCCAGCTCACTGTCCTCAGCCACTGTCGATCCCAAGTACGTAAACTTACTTACTCTCTTTAACCTCACTCCCTCTAAACTAATTTCTGAGTCTTGATTTTCGTAGAACCTCAGGTACTGTTTTCTTTCTGCTGATTTTCAACCCTCTGTCTTCAAAAGCCCTCCTCCATTCCTCCAATTTTCTTTCTACTACTTCTCTCCTGTTGCTGCACAGAACAATATCGTCTGCAAAGAGCATACACCAAGGGGATTGATCTTTTATCCCCTGGGCCAACACATCCATAATCAAAACAAAAAGATACAGGCTCAAAGAAGATCCCTGATGTAGACCAACCCTCATGGGGAACCATTCCGTTACACCTACACTACTCCTAACCTGGGTCCTTGCTCCTTCATACATACTTTGCACCAACCTAACGTACTTCTCCGGCACACCTTTCTCTCTCATACACCTCCAAACCTCCTGGCATGGCACTCTATCATATGCTTTCTCTAGGTCGATGAAAACCATGTGCAGTCCCTTTTGTCGCTCCTGGTGTTTCTCCATCAACTGCCTCAGTGCAAAAATCGCATCAGTTGTTCCCCTACCTGGCATAAAACCCAACTGCTCTTCCCCCACGGTTGTCTATAAAATAAAATATAAAATATAAAATTAGTGTTTTTTAAAACCTTCAACTCACTAGGCCTAGCAAATACTGTATTTTTTTATTTTTTTCAAGAATATGCCTGCCAAAATTGGGGTGCATCTTATATGCCAGAAAATATAGTAAATAAAAATAAATAAAAAATAAAAAATAAATAAATTTGCAAATTTTTGTTGAATAACAAAATAAAAAGTTTATGAACCCTAATCCATTTATCAAGAATTTTCATTTTTTTTACATGTATAAAATATTGAAAGTTTTTATTTGGTTTGGCTAAATATTTACAACTATTAACCCTCCATCTATGGCCTCGGTTGGTTTGAAGTTGATGGGGGTTCTGGTTAGGAGGCAGCAACAGATCTGTTACTTGCAGTAGTTTCTTCTATACTACTCTCAGAGTTCTTTTTTAGTGGCTCAGAGGATTCTGAGAGGCTTATTAAATTCTCTGAGGGTTCTCCGATTCTTCTTGTAACGTATCAGGAGATTTTACCGACTAAGTTCTCTGAAGCTCAGCCTTGTAGTTTGAATCAGAATAAACATGAAGAAATTATCGGTTGGTTTGAAGTTGATGGGGGTTCTGGTTAGGAGGCAGCAACAGATCTGTTACTTGCAGTAGTTTCTTCTATACTACTCTCAGAGTTCTTTTTTAGTGGCTCAGAGGATTCTGAGAGGCTTATTAAATTCTCTGAGGGTTCTCCGATTCTTCTTGTAACGTATCAGGAGATTTTACCGACTAAGTTCTCTGAAGCTCAGCCTTGTAGTTTGAATCAGAATAAACATGAAGAAATTATCAGGGTTTATATACCCCAATTCTACTAATATCATCATTATTAAATGTTGAAGAGGCTGCATTATTTTTGCACAATATTTGAAAATAAAGTAAATCTTTTAGCTATGGTAATGTTTAAACGAATAAACAAGATATTTGAAGATGAAGCCATATTTCTATCTTAAACCACGTATTTTCAGATCTGATGTTATCATGATCTGCCAAGTTAACTAAAAGTGGAAATTGAACTATGAATTTTTACACTAAAATATGCATGAGTAAAAATTAAAGGTTTAAGATTTACAATTAAATGCTTAGGCAAGGCATGACCATCTTTTATAATGGAGAGAGAATTTATACAATTTATGAACATTGCAGAAAGTTTCACAGGATTCATTATTAAGCTAAATCTAAAAATTATGAAATTTTAAAAAGAGCAAGTCACCAATTATTTGGCAGAGTAGAAAGCACATAAAAATTTATCCCAATGGAAAAAAAATAATAAAAAAAATAACTATCACCAAGTATACATTCCTACCTAAATGGCGACATAATATTGGGTCGTACATGGAGTACAATCCCAAGTACATCACTGAGTACATCATAATTTTGGTTAATTACAATTACCAATTGATTCACATTCACTTATTATCGTTAATTATAGTTTTATTAAAGTACCATACATTAATTATATTAAATTATTATCGTTAATTAAAGTACATTAATTACATTATAAATTATCATCATTAGTTACAGTTTCATTACAGTACATTAATTATATTATATTAAAGTATTACAGTTAATTACAATTAAACAGTTAACTATAGCTTTGTTTTGTTTTTACAGTGTTTCATATTTATAGACAATTAAGATGTTAGGAATATAACACAAAGTACATGGGCACATACGGTGTGTGTGTGTGTGTGTGTGTGTGTGTGTGTGTGTGTGTGTGTGTGTGTGTATATTTTTTTTTTCTTCCCTGTATTTTACCGCCGATTCGTACCTAGTGTGGTACATATCTCATGGAGGCAGTGGGTGAGTGGTGTTACTGAGTTGGGAATGATATACCAGGGAGGGGGGGGGATGTAGTGTTCAGTTACTGGGGAGTGGGTATGGGGGGCCTGGTCTCAGACCCGTTGAAACAGGTGGGAATAAGTGAGGAAATGGGAAATCCCTTCCTCCGAAAAATGGGGGCCCTCAGTGAGCATGAATTGTAGATGCTTGGGTATGGGAATTTCAGCCAAGTGAGAGAAACATCTACAATGAAGAGCGGACAAGTTTGGACATTCAACCAGTAGATGTACGACAGTAAGGTGTATCAAATTTTTCAACTTTCAAATATGAGGGGTGCTAAAAAGTTGCAGCATGACTTAGGAATTCTAAGGATATTTTTGTTAATTTAATATAATTTAGTTTTGCTTGGTAAGAAGCTACATAAAAATAGTGACTTTTTTGTGGAATTATATAATAATTATTATATTAATAATTATATATGCTGTATATATTATAATGCACTGCTGTTTTTGCTTATTTCACAGGTTGAAACATATTCATCAGTGTGCTGAAGATTACTTGTCCGTCAGTGCTACCATCCTAACCAGTGGGAATTGACCTACAATGGCTTCTAAAAGGAGGACAAGACTGGGGACATTCACACATATAAGCAACCTAATTGGAACTGGTAGAGAGTTGTTGCCCTCTGAACTCCCAACTCTGCGAGATGTTCTGAAATATGGGCTACTGCTAAGAGAAAGTGGTGAGGATGTGAGAAACTACCCAGCAGCCAGTCTTGCAAAGGACATTTACCCTAAAGTGCTTGAAAAGTGGGAACGAGCACACAGTTCTTTTGTAGCCCCCATTGTAAATTCACGAGTCACATCTTAAACAAGATCCAATAGAGCTGGGAGCAGGCCAAAAACATATCTCTTGGGAGAGGAAAGCTACATGCCAAAAAGGCTTTCATTGCAAAACTTGACAAGCTTTTTGACATCCTCAGTTGCAAGTGTAAAATTGTTCTCTGCTCTGAATTTGGCTGCCTTGCAGATGCTGGTTGCAAAAACGAAACTCACATTAACTGTACATGCCCTAGGGAGATGAAGATCCCTGTGAAGGAACTTGCTTTCATTAAAGGTCAGAGAGACAAGTCTGGTTCTATTGGACCACATCAGATTGGCTTGCCAGATCAATCTGAGCACAACAGACAAGTCAAAAAGCAGAAGCGGCAAGAAGACAAAAGAAGGCGGCTTGCTGAATATAAGCAGACAAGTAAGCAGGATGTTTCAATGCCATCAAATGAAATAATTTTCTCCGATGATGAAAATGAAGAACAAATAGCTGATGCTCAAGATGGAAAGGATGGAAGTTATGAAGTGACATTAGAAATACCAAGCACATCTTCAACTTCCAATAAAAAGCCAGAGTACAACACATTAGAAATACCTAATGTTGCTATGCATAGCATCAGATATGGTGTTGGCCTGCGTGCCACAGCTGCCATCACCACTGCTGCCTTGATCACTGAAGAAGACAAGAGACTTGTAGTTGATCACAATAAAGTCAAGAGGGCCCAAGAAAAAGTTATTTGATCCCTGGACCAGGAATTTGATGATCTTTGTAAGAAGGGTGAAATTGACTGCATCTTCTTTGATGGCCATCAAGATACAACTAAAGTTATGCTGAAAGCAGACAATTCAGATCATCAGTTCCCCAGCATCATCAAAGAAGAGCATTATTCTGTGTGCAGTGAGCCAGGTGGAAGATATCTCTACCACTTCACTCCTGAGAAAGGCTCAATGAGAAAAAACCTGCTGAAGTTATTGCTGATAATCTTGTAGATTTCATGAAGAAGAAGGGCATTGATAAAAGCCTGCAGGCCATTGGAGGTGATTCTACAAATGTTAACACTGGCTGGGAGGGTGGTTCCATGCATTGGGTAGAGGTCAAGCTTTGCCATAAGCTGATCTGGTTGGTTTGTGCCCTCCACACTAACGAGTTACCCCTGCGACACTTGATCACAGCACTGGATGGGAAGACCTTGTCTAACAACAAGTGGACAGGTAACATTGGCAAGATGCTAGACACTGAAACCGAACTTGAAATTGATCCTTCATTCACCAAACTCTCAATTGGAGAGCCTCTTACTTCACTGAGTGACAATGTCATAAAGGATCTCTCTACTGATCAAGCATACGGGTATAGGATCACACAGGCCATAAGGACAGGAGAACTTCCCACAGATCTGGCCCTTCTTGAAATTGGTCCAGTGAGCCATTCAAAGTGGTTGACAACAGCAAACAGGCTTTGTCGCATATGGGTTTCAAAACATGGCCTTAAAGGCAAAACCCTCAACAACTTAAGACTGATAGTGGAATACATTGTTGGTGTGTACTACCCCTGTTGGTTCAACATCAAAGTAAAACACTCTTGGGTGGAAGGCCCACGCCACATCTTCTTTCAGCTGCGGCTAGTTAGGCTGCAAAAGAAGGCTGTAGTGGATGCTGTTTTGCCAACCATCAAGCGCTCAGCATGGTATGCATTCAGCGAAATGATAATCCAGACACTCTTATGCTCAGATGACAGTGAGGAGAGGAGAGCTGGTGTCCAAAAGATTGTTGACATGAGGGGTGATGATGATGACACACTTGGAGATCTTTCTGTACGTCCCAAGAAGACACCTTCCATCAACCCCAGTGCTTCTTCCGTGTTGGAGCTGACAGACTGTTCTGACGGGGTATTTGAACCTCCTTTGACATGTAAACTGACTACAGCGGAAGTAAAGAAGTTCTTTGACAAGCCTATGCAAGTTCCACAGTGGCCCTGTCATACTCAGTCAATAGAGAGGTGTGTGAAACAAGTCACAAAGGCAGCAGGCAGGGGTATACACATGAGAAACGTGAGGGCTATATCAGAGGCCAAGAAGCAAGTCGGTGGCTGATGTCCAAGAATGAATCAAAGCAAGACTTGATGAAACTTCTTGTTTAAATATTTTTTTTACTGATGTCATTACTTTCTAATGTTGTTTTATGATTACAAGGATATGTTTTATGATTTCTAGGATATGTTTTATGCAGAGAAACAAATTTTTATAGCAATACCTGACATTTTGAGAAGCTAAAATTAATAAATGTTGTTTTCCGAGAGCAATTTATGTGCTTTTTAATCAAATGTAGATTTACCAAGCTAAGTGTTGAGCAATCACAAAAATAATAGCAGATTTGAATTCTTCACATCCAAAAACATATTTTTAAAACCCCTCAGTAAAGGAATTGGCAAAAATTAATTTTCACCTCCCAAATTGACACCCCCTAGTACGACAGTGATGGGAGTATGACAGGTAGGGCAGAGCAGGGCTGGCAATTTAGCCATTAGGTGACCATGAGTAATGCGTGTGTGTCCTATGCGGAGATGGGCTATAATCACTTCTTTATGTCAGGACCAGTGGAAGGAGGCCCAGTATCCTACTTGCAGTTTGATCTTACGAAGTTTGTTTTGTGTGGCCTGGTCCCATTCCCATTGCCAGATGGAATGGAAATGGGAGTGGAGAGTCAGGAAAAAGTCGGTGAAAGGAAGAGGCCGGGAAGAGGCTGGTAGTAAGCAGGCCAACTTTGCCGTGCGGTCCGCCTCCTCGTTACCTTGGATGCCAACATGTGCCAGGACCCAGCAGAAGGCTGTTAAAAAAATGGAACATTTGCTGGATGGTACAGACGAGCAGATGAGGGGGTTACATCTCTCTAGGGAGAGAAGTACGCTTTGGGAATCTGAATATATGACGAAAGAGCTGGCAGAATGTGCACTATGTCTAGGGCCTCCTTAATCACAAAAAGTTCTGCCAAGAAAACAGAGGTCTCGCGGGGCAAGCTGATGCCTCGAGAAAGTGGTTGGGTCAGTATCACCACTGAAGCAGCCGCACCAGTCTCCGAACGGGAACCATCTCTATAAATGGCGACTGTGTCCGGATGTTGAGTTGCATGTTCATGGAAAAGTGACCTGTATACCGTAGCACTCGTTGTATTCTTCGGTAGAGCACACAGGTCCCTGCAGAACTTGATAGGGTTGAGGAGCCAGGGAGGTTAAATGTTGTATGAAATGGGGATAATTGAGGGGACAGGCATGTTAGAAAAGTCAAGGAAAGAGCGGACCTCTTCAGTGAAGTGCCAGCTCCATCCCTGGGGTGGGAGTTCAGAAATCACCATGCATATAAGCGAAGATGGTAGTCTCTGTGCACAGAGGTATGTCCTCATGAGCAGACACCGTTGGAGCGCGAGAGGGAGGTAATTACAATCCACTTGAAGGCTGGAGAAGAGTGGAAAGCACCAGTGGCGAGGCAGAGGCCCCTATTAAGGACTGGGTCCAAGATACAGAGGCAGGTGTTGGAGGCTAATAAAAAAAAATATATATATATATATATATAGTTTTATAAATTCAAATCAGTGAGAGGAGATTTTATGTTTTCAGATGTCAATTTGTGCTGTGATCATCAAATTGCGTACACTTGCATAAGTATTTTTTAGTTTATTGCGAGAGGTGAACGCACTTAAAAGAAAAAGTAAAAAGAATACATGTGGATGTATTTACATGTACATAACTATGTACGTAAGCATGATCATCAGGGGATATGTACGAATGCACAAAGTATTGTACACATATCGGTACATAACACAATAGGTTGTGTGCGTAATATAGACACGAGTAAACATGGACTGATAGGTTGATAGGGCATCAGTAGACAATAGGTAGGAGAATGAATAAGTAATAAAATTAATAAAGGATAACGGTCAAGATAAGATATGGACGTATAGATGAATATGGTTGAATAATAATATTTATACTACATAACACCAGACTGGACACAACATATAAATAATGACTTATAGAGAATGAGGTTTTTATGA
Source organism: Bathynomus jamesi (assembly GCA_023014485.1). Lineage (NCBI taxonomy): Eukaryota > Metazoa > Arthropoda > Malacostraca > Isopoda > Cirolanidae > Bathynomus > Bathynomus jamesi. The sequence goes on from JAJOZX010001455.1 coordinate 679,661, forward strand.
TTATTAAAGAATTTACCATACATTGAATACGGAAGATGTCCACATACTAAACACGTGACTCAGTGTTCAAGGTATGGAAAACATGAAGGAAATTAAGTTACCTTTATGACATTATAGTTATTTACTTTGTACATACCGTATAAGTCATTATTGGGAGAAATTAAAGGAGATGAATTAGAGAGAGACAGTTAAGGGACATTCACTTCTCACAGCTAACTTCTAATGACACAAACATGAATGCTGCTCAACCACAGAAATGGTAGGTCACATGGTTGTGACTGAAAAAAATGGAAAGCAAAAAATCAAAATTCTTTTCAAGCTCACTCATGCGATTTTGGTTTATCATGTAAAAATGAACATTCAAACATAAAAACCATACAAACATAAGTACTGTATGAAGACAATGAATATAAGGATCCATATAAGGATTATATATAGGAATTATTCATTGTTCATTTTTACAGGGCTCTCTCCTCTAAAATGATATTAACACAACAATACAATACAACTGAGAAAATACAAGAAGATAACATCCTAACAAATTTAAATTAGATGACAAATTTTTCTTTACAATACAAATTTTATACAGAACAAGTGAGTTTGGGTGGTTGATTTACAATGCACAGTAGCGTGTAGTGTCATGAGCAATCTGGAGGCACATTTCAGGTTTTGTACAATCAACCTTGCTGATTTCAGAAAAGAAATCAAAAATTTTCTGCAACAAGCAGAGCACCTCCTTTTTCGCATGTAAAAAATACAAAATTCTTGTTAATTACAGTTGGCAACACTGACTGACATGGTACTCCTGGCAGCTTTCTAATTATTCTCAGTGAGTCATCCCCTGGAATTTCTTAGTTCTACGCTAGCTCACTTGAGAGAGAAGTGTTTTTTCTGTGGATGGGGTGTTCAAAAACCCCAAGGTTTATTGTGTTTTACATTGTTTATAAGTTTGTTATGTCTTAGGGTATATATATACCTATAGATATTTATATACAGTACATAATACATATGTGTGTGTGTGCAGTATATTTTTATATATATATTGGTAAACTTATTGTTTACCAATAAACCAAGCCTTATATATATATATACAGGGTGGGCCGTAAGTTTCCATACATATGAAAATTTAAACGTTTGGTCTTCACGTGCGTCGGTATTTGGATCAGCAGTTTCCGGATGCTTGGATTGGTCGGCGTGGTCCTGTGGAGTGGCCTCCCAGATCCCCAGATCTCACCCCCCTTGATTTCTATCTTTGGGGGCACTTGAAGGCCATGGTGTATCAGGAAAAGATATGAGACATAAATCATCTAAAGGAACGTATCACTAACGCCATTACAAGCATAACGTCAACTGTGCTAATGCGTGTTCATCAACAGTGGGGAACACGTATTGAAATGTGTTTTCAAAACAATGGCAACCATGTAGAGCATATTATATAAATAAAAATGGTTATCCATAAAAAAATGTTTATTTTTCCTATGTATGGAAACTTACGGCCCACCCTGTATATATATATACACACTCATAACCATATATATTTTTTATTTATACATTTGTGTTTTTGTTTCAGTGTTCCTGTGTGATACTTGTTGAGTTTTACTGGTACAATGAGCACACAAAGAACAAGGGGATCTGCCAGCCACATTGTCTTTGGTTCTCCACTATCAGAGCTTCCTCTGTCTGAACTTCCAACCCGTATACAAGTTGCAAGGCATTTCCTCTTCTTGAAGGAGAACAAGTACACCAGCAACAGGGAGATTCTTCCAGAGGTATGCCAAACACTCATTGACCTTTGGAATCGTGCTAACATTCCATCACAGCCAATCAAGAATGTGAAGACCAAGCTGCTCCGATTGATGAAAAAAGGCTCAAGCATCAAAGCAAGGCAAACAGGCCACAAAAACCAAGAAGTTCAAGGAAAGCCTGAATCAATTGTTTGACATAGCTGTCTGCCAATGCGACGATCTGTTAAATTAAATGCTTAGGCAAGACATGACTTCATCTTTTATAATGGAGAGAGAATGTATACAATTTATGAACATTGCAAAAAGTTTCACAGGATATATATATATATCCCCACAAGGGGGTTCTAAGCTCGTGCTCTTGAGTGCTCTTTGTGCTCGTTTGTACCCTTTCTTTTTCCTCTGTCTTTCCTCTCACTTTTTCTGTTTTTCCGCCGAGATATGCCCTTTTAAATAGAGGCGAATCGGTTCTTCCCGAACTTTAAAAAAAAAAAAAAAAAAAAAAAAAAATTATATATATATATATATATCTATACATACAGTCGAACCTCGTTTAACGTCATGCTCAGTTTACGTCTTTTCGTTTAGCATCAAAGCCTCCATTGGCCTACATGCATTCGTTCTACGTCACTTACCCCGTTTACCGTTTACTTTTAAGGGAGACTCTTCTTCCCAACACTAATCCCTATCCTCCTCACCCCACCTCTCCAGTCACCTCAAGCTCAGCATGTACAAGACCAAGGTAAATAAAGCTTTGTTAATTGTTATTATTTTTTATTATTCAATTTGTGTGTGTAATACATGTTAATTAATATGCATAAAAACATTAGTTATGAACTTAAAAACATTTACAAAGTCTCAAATTAATAGTTTTAGTGGCAATAAATTTTTACTTCTGGTTCTCTGGAGCAGATTACCTAAAACCCCATTGAACATATACTTTGTTTAATGTCACTTTTGGTTAACGTCACTTTTCCCAGAACGAATCAATGACGTTAAATGAGGGTAGACTATATATATATAGGGTGGTCTGGTCCACTCTTATAGGGGTGGAATTTTTTTTTTTGTGATTTGTTTTTATTGCTGGGTTGTAAGTTCCAGGGTTTCGGAGCCGGAGTCGGGTGGAGCCAGTGAATTTTGCTTACCTGGAGCCGGAGCCGGAGCCAGAAACCTTGAAAATACGGCTCCATGGTCTGGCTCCGGGCGATATATTGCTACCTAAATTGTTATTTGTTAAATATAGGTTTAGTTGCAAATTATAATTCTTGTAATATATTACGAAAAATGGTACCATAGGATTCTTGGATTTTATGGAGGTGTGGGAGTTGCAGGAATAATCTGCAAATTTCCATTTTTTAACCATTAAATATTTGGGAAGATTTGTCTTAACACTTAATTATATAGGTAAAATTTTTTTTATGGCGGTGGAGACCTTAGGTAGGTAGGTACTAACTATTTATCTAAGTAGGTAACTACCTAGATACATACCTAGTAAGGTTGGTCCTTCTGACTTTGATTGAACTATTTTTATTTTTAGGTCAATTATCTTGTATTGCTAAATTTCTTTTTTTTCAGATTCTTTGTAATTTGTACTTGATTCTTTAATTATAGGGTCATTCTCTGTCAGATCAACCAGTGCCTAACACCCTCATCTCTCAGATTTTGCTGAAATTTGGTTTATAGGGAGTTTGTGGGCCCTGAATCCATTTCTGAAATTATAAGGTCAATCCGACCAACGGTTCAAGAGATATGACCTCGGGAAATTTGAGGTCACTTGCGAGGTCACTAACATTTGGCGACCCATAACTTGGGTAATAATGGTCACAATTATATAAAAGTATATATATTTAGAATCAGAAAACGACAAGGAATCCAAATATGCAAGTTTTATAACTCTAGGTTGAAAAATAAAAAGTTACACTATAACCAAAATTTGAGGTCACGATTTGACCTCTGGGGTATCAAATGAGAATTTTTTTTTTAAATGTAAAAAATGAAGGCATAGGCATTGGCTATTAGAATCAGCAAAAAAAAGTTTGTTTATGTTAGTATTTTTCATGTAACTAACATATAAGTGAACACCATATTCATAAGTTGTGCGTCAATTCTACCTATTTTTTCACACTTAAGCTCATAATTTGACCTATAGAAATTAAAATTACATTTTTTTATAGATATAAAAACAAAGGCAAAAAATGTAAAATTGTATTTCACTGCTAATCTACACTGGCAATAATAGTTATAATAGTGAAAGGGGAAGACCTACTTAGAGGATTCATGTGCTAGCCTAATACAATTTTTGCATGCTCGATGCTCTCATCAATTTCTTTTTGTGGAAAAATGTATTGAATTCTGCTGCCTCCTCTTAGGGTAGGACAACTCATTACAGTTAATATATGATGTCCTGGCACTGCACATGAATCCTTGTTTGATGGATAATAATATGCACTTGATCCTGATGACCCAGAGGGATGTAGAAAGTTCACAGTGAAATCATCAAACTCTTCACAATATTCCTCCACAATTCCATACCAAACTTGCATGTCATAAATGCAGCCAACATACTCTCCTGGTTTGACACATTTTAGGTTACCAAGCATTGCAGGTTCATTAGTAAAATGACTTTTCCTTATTCTTTTCTTTTCTCCAATGCCACTTGAAATGGGATACACCATCAGTTCTTCCTTGTTTAGGGAACAAATCTATGATATTTCTGAGTTCCAGGAATAGCCCTACTATCCTTGAATCGATGTTCCAACCGTTCTTCTGCATCTTTCAAATCAGCTGTAGTTACAAAGAAAAAATTTATCTTCTTGCTCAATTTTCTTCACAAAACTGAAACATGTGTTCTGGTGTAAGAATTTGCCTCTCTGTAGTTCTCTGCAAACTGGCACGAGCAGTAGCTCTTTTCACTGTTCCTCCAATCCCATCACATGCATTTTTGCCATGGGATGTAGCAAAGAAGTGCCATTCACAAGACAGACCAAAATCCTCTTCATGGTAACAGAGATTTGTGAAGTTGTATCTGTTCTTATATTGGCCAGCACATCCATCTGAGAAATAGTGCACCTTCTTCAATTGTGGGCATCTGAATTTAACATATGTCATAAGCTTCAATATGAATGAGTAAACCATTATAGTGTGGTGTTTTAGTGATGCAGATAAGAAACAGACACTAAAATGGCTAAGTTCCTGGTCTGCAGATGATCTATAATAGATGACAAAAGGGTGAACTGTACACTGTGAATTGTCCCAGTGAAACCCTTGGGCAGCATCCTGGACAATGAAAGAATAATTCTCAGAGAAATCACCTACTATAACTACCTCGCTCTGAGGTGGTAGTGTTTCTTTCAACTGCTTGAAGTACTGTGATTGTTGCTGAGCAACAAAGTGATGACGAACCATGCAGGATATTTTCATGCTTAGGGATGATAAGTATTCATGAAGTGGCTCCACCTTATCAACCACTGTACAACGGTCAACAGTCACCCATTGCTTGTAAGATATTTCATTTGGAGCTGATTTCACACTGTCAAGTAACTCAAGAAAATCCAGGACACCCTCTTCTCTTGGGCAATCATTGCAAAGTTGCATCATGCAAGTCTCTCTTTCTGTACTGCAGACACTGTAATCCATAAGATCCTTGTATGAAAGACCTTTCTCCCAATGCAGCCAGCTGCAATTTTGGATTTTGATGGTATGTGCAGACACAGACAGAATGAGTCCCACCACTACCGGCAAGCACACAATATGATGGCCGTAATTTTGCAAATGTGGAAAATCCTATTTTGGGATTCTTTTCATCATTTTTATATAGTTCAAACATCTCTCTTAAATTCCCGAGGACCAATCGTTTTTGCACCTTCATTGCACCTTCAGCACTGATAACTTTCACGCAATCCTTTTGGCCAGGACACATACGACTAACCTCTTCTGACTCATAGAATCTTCTAACTATATCTTTGTGTTCTTCAGATATCACTTTTCCTTTGCTCATTAGTGGAATCTTCGGAAGGATTCCATGTTCTGATTTAAGTGAACGGCTTCTTTTCACCATGTATGTTGTAGTTTGAAAGAAACTAGCTATTTTTTCAATTGTGTATGGTGAGAGTGTCAATATTTGTAGTTTGTGATGGTGACATTTGCTCTCCAGGAATGACTGTTTCAATTCATTCATTAATTTGTCTAAATGTTTTTCAGATTTAGTTTCAGGTTTTGAAGTATCACTTACCTCCTCGGTAATTTGAACACCATAACTGAGTTCTAGCCTCTCCTTCAGGTGTTTCTGAGCAGATGATAGCTTACCACGAGCCTTGCGCTTTTTCTGGCTTAATGACAGCCCTTCTGAAAAGAACAGAAAAAAAGGTTTCACACACCTGAATATTAGCAATTAAATATTAATTATAGTACCTTAAATGCTATATAATTGGCTATATAGTAGATCAAACAGACCTTGTAGTAAAGTATAAGTTATTATATTAATTTATTACTTACTTTTTTTAACTGGTGTTTGGTCCAGAAATGCTAGAACTGGTTCAACTGAAGTTGAAGGATTTTCCTTTATCAAGCAATCACTGTCATTGTCCAGATCTTGAATTGAAGAGATGTTACTCAAGCCACTGATAGTAGATGATTCATTTGAATCCTGCTCAGACTCGTTGTTTTCAGTGGTACTAAGTATAGTGGGGTTTTTCATTATCAGTGTCCAGCAGTTCACACACAACAATGAGTCTTTTTTCACTCTTCCAGCACATTTTTCAACAAGTACATCAGTCACTTTTCTAAGATTGATTGTTATGCGTTTCTTGTTTTTGAATAGGGTCCTGGCAGTATTTCAAGTGCCGAACCATTGTATTTTGATCTGTAAAGATATAGGATTTACAATTAGGTATATATATTTTTTAGAAAATATATAGCTATACACACTTAATATTTTAGGCCTTGATAGTCTCTGAGGCTCATTAAAACACCATACCCACCAGCCACCCACAGTGCTGGCTAGAACTGTACTAACCTGTAGACAAGGAATTTTGCAACTATCTGTGTTGATTCTGCACTTAGACAAGTAGCAACATGTTTCAACAGGTTTGTTTAGGCTACATGTGAGCTTAGTCTTCCCCTTTCACTATTATAACTATTATTGCCAGTGTAGATTAGCAGTGAAATACAATTTTTATTAAATTCTTGGAGCTTGAGGTCAAATTGATAGCTAAGATATAAAAATTCCTTGAAATGACAAGCAATTTATAAATATGGTGTTCACTTATAAGTTAGTTACATGAAAAGTACCAACATAAACAAACTTTTTATGATTGTTTCTATTAGTCAAGAACTCTGACTTTGTTTTTTATATCTATAAAAAATGTAATTTTAATTTCTATAGGTCAAATTATGAGCTTAAGTGTGAAAAAATAGGTAGAATTGACGCACAACTTATGAATATGGTGTTCACTTATATGTTAGTTACATGAAAAATACTAACATAAACAAACTTTTTTTTGCTGATTCTAATAGCCAATGCCTATGCCTTCATTTTTTACATTTAAAAAAAAAATTCTCATTTGATACCCCAGAGGTCAAATCGTGACCTCAAATTTTGGTTACAGTGTAACTTTTTTATTTTTCAACCTAGAGTTCTAAAACTTGCATATTTGGATTCCTTGTCGTTTTCTGATTCTAAATATATATACTTTTATATAATTATGACAATTATTACCCAAGTTATGGCTCGCCAAATGTTAGTAACCTCGCGAGTGACCTCAAATTGCCCGAGGTCATATCTCTTGAACCGTTGGTTGGATTGACCTTATAATTTCAGAAATGGATTCAGGGCTCACAAACTCCCTATAAACCAAATTTCAGCAAAATATGAGAGATGAGGGTGTTAATTTCAATTTTTTTTGGTTGATCTGACAGAGAATGACCCTATAATTATCAGTCTATGACCCTTCATAATGGATAGAGATTCAATAAAGAAGTCTGATATATTCAAGTATTTTACTGAAAATTCAGATAAGAAATACTATGTTTGTATTTGTGAAGTTTCTGATGCTTCGGGAAATATTTCAACGTGTGGAACTAAAATTACCAAGCCTCAAAGCAAAAAGCCTGATGTCTCCTCAAGAACATATAATTTGAAAAGACACTTGAGTCGATTACATCCTGAAATATCAAAAATGATGGAAGAAAAGAAGCAAATGCTTGAGCTTTCAAGACCCAGTACTTCTGCCAGTTCAAAAACTAAAGCAAACCAGCAAAACATTACTAAATTTTTGATGTCTCAAAAAGTCACTATCTCAATGACTACAGATAATTTTAAAAATAGCATAATTGAGTTAGTTGTTAAAGATTCTATGCCTCTATCTATGTTTGAAAAGCCAGCTATGCGCAGTCTACTAGAAGAAATGGCTCAGAAATTCAAGATTAGTTTAGATAAAGACAATATCCGTCATTTAGTGATAGAAAAATCAAAAGAAGAAAAATTTGCTCTCAAAGAGCAATTAAAAGGGCGCTTCATATATTTAAAAGTTGATGGTTGCACACGAATATGGACACATTATTTTGCCATCAATGTCCGATTTATTGATGATGATAATAAAATCCTCACCCGCACTATAGCAGTAAAAGGTACACATGCTCAGCAAACAAGTGACTACCTGCATGATCTAATTATGAGAACTCTGGAAGAGTACGGCATACCAAAAGAATTTGTGCTCTGCATTGTCAGTGATAATGCATCAAATATGATTAAAACTGTTGAGAAGTTGAATGATAATCAAGAGGCAACTTCAGAAGATGATATACAAACATTTGGTGAACATGATGATGATGATTCAACAGACACTCAGGAAGTGGCATCTTGTGTAGAAGAAATTGACAGTATTGTATCTGAAATTTCACACTTCTCCAGAATCAACCACATGCATTGTGGTGCACATACCTTGCAACTTCCTATTTGCGATGGATTGAGAGATAAACATGCTACCTCTCTCATAGGTAAGTTGAGACAGGTTGTAGTAGCAGCAAGAAACCCAAAAGTGGAAGAAATAATTAAAAGACGTGCAGGCAAGGTTGCTATTTTAGATCAACCTACTCGATGGGGCAGCACTTATTTAATGATAGAGCGCTTATTAAAATTAAAACCTGTACTCTTGGACATGGCAAATTCAAATGTGAATCTTTCAGAAATAATGTGGGAACAAGCAAGAAGATTGGAGAGAGTACTGTACCAGCCATATATAGTAACAAAAAAAATTCAAAGTGAAGATTTGACTCCCGGTCAATTTTTGAAAGAGTGGAAATCTTTGATGTATTTTCTTTCCAAGATAGAAGGCACCATAGCTGATGACATTAAAAGTTCCATGGAAAGGAGAGAAAATATTTTACTTGATAATGAAGTATTGCTTGCTGCTGTTTATATAGATCCTAGATATAGATGCTTATTAACATCTGAACAGGTAGTTAAAGCCAAGGATGCCCTATGCAATATAGCAATCAGAATGAAAAGTAACCTAGACCTTTCAAATAAAGTGTCTCTATTAAGAGAGGAATGTGGAACCGAGATTATTGCATCATCATCAAATTCATCATCTCCTTCCACCACTTCTGATGTCAGCGAGTTTGATTTTGAAAAAATTATTGATATTCAACATGGTAAGAAATCAAAACGTCCTCGTTTAGAAAGTGAACTAATACCACCTCTCAGTCCAATGTGTACCCTCAAATTGCAAGTTGAGGAATCTTTTCCTGAGATTGAAAATTTGACCGTTCGTCAAAACTGTCTTTTGAACAAGTAATAGAAAGGTATCCTAAAGTTATAAGAGATGTTGCAAATCTTCTAGTAGCTATGCCTTCAACACAAGTCAGTGTTGAATGGCTATTTTCAGCACTGAAAATTTTAAAATCTGATTTAAGGGCACGTATGAAAGAAGATATTGTTGAGGCTATGTTATTTTTAAGAACAAATGTTTATAAGTAAACTTAGATAAATAATTTTAATTCATAATTTTTTTTATGGAAACAGATTTACAAGGAGAATATCTTGATTTTATGTTTAAAAATTAGTTTCCTACCTTAGCTACATTAGTAAAAATTTCTGCAGAAGTTATTATTTTGCTTTCATTTTTTAATACAAGGAGTATTATGATTTATGATACTGTAAATGTATCATTGAATTTGCAAACTTTTTAATTTTTTAATATGTAGTTTGAACTTTAAAGATAAAGTCTGATTTAAGGTTACACTTAAAAAAAATATAATTGAGGCCATCTTGTTTTAAAAAAAAAAATTATAAATAAACTTAGTAATTTTCATTTTCAATTATTTTAAGGAAACAGATTTACAAGAAGAATATCTTGATTTTATGTTTAAAATTAGTTTGATTATACCTTAGCTAGAATAAAAAAAATTTTGCATTAGTTTTCATTTGTTAATCCAAGGAGTAGTATTGATTTTATAAGCGTAGGGTAAATGATTTTGTAAATTTTCTTTTATAATATGTATTAGTAGTTTGAACTTTTGACTTTTAGTTGAATTGCTTTTGTTAATTAAATTACAAAACTTTTTGACTAAAAGAAAATCTCTTTTTAAGTAAATAATATACCTATTAAAAATTTAAAAACTGAATTTTTTGAAATATTCAGCTCTTTTTCAAGCCAAGTTGGCTTTCATGAAGCTTTCAAGTTTCAACACTTAAAAAAAGATGCATATATTATCTCAGAAAGTTTGATTGTTACTATTTTCCATACGAGAATTCTTAAGTTTGAACTTTGAACTAATTAGGAGGCAAGTTTCTCTAATTTATATAAGCTACCATTGTTAATAAATATTTAATATCATTTAGTTTTCATCATTTTCCTTTAGTTATTTAAATAACTTCATTCTATCATTATATTTGCCTAATTTAAAATCATAAGAAATTTAAATTTGAGTATTAAAGTGATTTAATAATAAAATATTTTTGTGCAATATTTTAAATTGGACAATTAGTTATATAAATCTAGATATTTATTTTATAATTAACAGAATTTACTATAAAAGAGCCGGAGCCAGACTGTAAAAAATTTCTGCTCCGGAGCCAGAGTCGGAGCCAGAAGTTTTTTTACCGGCTCCGAAACCCTGGACTTGTAACTTATGAGGATGGATGAGAAAACACCTCTGGGAAAGTTTTATTTGAATCAGTTAATTTGTAGGGGTAGCACATGACACGAAGTTTTGGTATAATCTGAAAATCACAGCAAAGTTAATCTTGGTGACTGTACATGACTATTAGGGTAACTAACAATTCCGAAATGAATTGACTAACAATTCCCTCTGCACCTCATTTGATCTTTGTTTTCTCGCCCAGTTGCCAGGCTGACTTCAGTGGTTGAGGAAACTGCTTCCTGTAATTAGCAACAACTTGCAGGATACTGCAGTTGTTCCTCATTCCTGGTGTGGCAGCCATTGTATTCATTAATGAGAGCAACCCCCCTCTCTGCATGATCGTTCACGACAGAGAGGTTTGCCACTGATTTCTTCGCTATTTGGTAATCAGGATCACTGTCCCAATCCCACACCTCCTTCCTCAGGTATCCCACACCTGACCCCAGAGACAACAGCAGTCTTTTTGAGTTTGCTGTTGCTAGTGACTCGATTGAAGCCCCCTCAGCAACACCTTTCCTTCTCTTCTGGCAATCAGGCTTTCCTTCAACTTCCTCCATCGCCTTCACCATTGCTGTTTTAGTCTCTTCAGACACCTCAGGATCGAAAATCGCAAGGCCCACCATCTCCTCCGAAAGATACCAAAGATGACCGCTGAGTTTTTTTAATGCCACTTCCGAAATTTTGGGGTCATGGTATTCCCGAAGACTCTGCAGAAGACTGAGGTCGCTGCGAGGCGCAGCAGTAGCTATTGGCACTGTCATCCATGCCTGCAGGTAGATAGAAACAGCGAAGACACTGACATCCTTAAGATACTTTTGCTCTCGTGGAGTGAGGGCTGGGATTTGTCCCCTGAACAGCCACATCTTCAATGAATAGATCACCTTAGATAACCATCTGGCTTGGTGCATGGGGCCAGGTCGCTTGAAGGTGTAGTTGTCAATGCTCCCTCCCAAGAAAATGATGGACAGATCGAGGAATTCCTGATAGTCATCTCGAAAGGATTTTGAGGAGTGTTTTTCCTCAGCAAAGCGGAGAATCCAATCTCTAATGGTGGCCAAGAGTCGATGCACCTCATCATCATCCCATCCGGTGCCGTATGTTCCTGTGTCGATGAAGGTCCATTTGCTCTGAAACCTGCTGAACAATGGAACATCAGGTCCACTCGTTGGGCCATAGCAAGCAGTGAAAACTCCACCGATCATCACTTCCATGATGTGATGACAGCAGGCAAAATGGAGAAGGTCTTTCTTCAACTTCTGCTCCAACAACACACACGCTCCATTCAAACTACCAGCATTGGAGGCAGTGGTGTCGAAACACATCCCCACGACAGATTCTTCAAGGCCCCAATCAGTCAATAATTCAAAAACTGCGCTGGCTTGGTGTTCTGATCCAGTTGGTATTTTGGGGACTCCAAGGAGCTGAGATTGACCCGAAAAGGAGGAAATGAGCACAGGCAGCCGATCCACATGCGCATGGTCTCTGGTGTTGAGGTGGTCTGGAATAAGTTTTCCATCCCAGTGGATGATTGCAGGACCGGACTGAAAGGAAGCTTTTAGGCTACTGCAGATCATGATCCGATGTCGTTCTCTCTGCTGTTTGATGGAGGTCCGGGTGATGTTAAAATTCATTGGGCTGTGGCCAAGGCTCAATGCAGTCTCTGCTATTATGTAGGTTGCCATCCTGTCCGTAGTGCGTGTCCAGTCTAGGGCAGCAGCTAGATTTGATGTTATCACATTCTTGACTCTTTTCACCTGTTTTGGAGGTCGCTTTCCACCTTTTGCCCATTCATCTTCGGTGGAGGATGACTCGTCAGTGACTGAGGATTCTGTTGAGGACACCAATACTGCTGTACCCGACGTTGATGCACCTTCATTGACTGCCTGCAATACAATCGAAGAAAATGGACAATTAGTGTTAACAAACAACCGAATCATTGCAATCAAATGAAAGTAGGAATTTGAAGAACAATCTCACCTTTCTCTTTCGCATCTCCTCCTCCATCTTCCTGTGGGCAGCTTGTTTTTCTTTTTCTGCTGTTTTTCTGTCTACTCCCACCATGCATCCCCGTCTTCCAGGCTCTCGCTGGGCCAGCAAGGCCTTGTCTTCTGGGTTTTTGATTAGAGACAAGGCATCAGCATGTGCCATATCAAATAGGTTCCGAAGTGTCTCCTTGAATCCCTCTTCGTTGTACACCTAAATATAAATAATAATATATATAATATAATATGATAAATGTATTGACTATTGTACAGTATAATATGTCATACTCTCGAGAAACTATTTTATTTATCATTGATCATCCAACTCACCTGCTTCTGGCTCCTCCTCATTCGTCCTTTTTTTATTTTGATCCAATCTTGGTGAAGGTCCAAGATCTTTTGGATTCCTTTGTATTTTTCCCTTGTCGGGATTCGAGCTTTGTTCCAAAATATTTCAAGTTGACCCCACACTACTTGAGCACTTTCCTTCAACTCCTCCTTGAGATTAGTGTGGTGATGAAGGAAGCATGACAATACTTCTCCACGTAATGGTAATTTGCTTCCAAGAAGCTTGTCCTTCACTTTATCTCCTTCAAGGAGATAAAAGCAAGAGCTTCAAACTTGAGTCATCATATATCCAACCACTAAACACAACCAATGAACACTACACCAATAATCTGTCAAGGAAAAGATGTATTACTGGAACTGGAACATAATATACAAGTAAATCTACTAGGTAGTGCAAAAGTGCAAAAATGAAGTACTGTGCTACCCCTAAAAAGTAATTGATTTGGGAAAAAATTGGCCAGAGGTGTTTTCTCATTCATCCTCACAAGTTACCGCCTGGCAATAACAAAAAATCAAAACTTCAATTTTATGGACCACCCTAATATATATATATATATATAAGCACACCGGACAAAAAATTAGTCACCCCTACTAGCACCGATAGTAGGAAGTTCAAGGTCACACAGAGGACGCTGATGTAGCATTGGTAAGTGACAAGTAGCGGTGACGTAGCACACAGGATCAGATCTGTTTTGTGAGGTGGTGAAGAACAAAGTGTGTATTGGATATAGTCTGCAAAATGGGTCGTGAGGCAGACGTTACTCAGTGGCAAAAAGGAGCCATCATGTTTTGGCAGAGCCCACAGACACAAAATGTCTGAAGTAGCCCAATTTGTTGGTATGTCAACGCGTACTGTCCAGCGAGTTTACAAAGAGTGGTGTAGTTCGCAATCAACTGAAAATCGATGGCATAACTGTGGCCGGAAAACAATTCTCGACAATAGGGGCCACCGCCATGTTTCTCATCTAGTAACTGCAAATCGTTTTCAAACCAGAGAACAATTGCTCCAAGAAACCAATGAGGTTCTCCAGCGACCAATTTCCGAATGGACATTGCGACGAGAACTGCATGCGATGGACATATGGAGCAGGGTACCACGGAAGAGGCCGCTGTTAACAGCAAGTCACAACTTGGCACGTTATAAATGGGCTCAGAGGCACAAAAACTGGACTGCGGCAGATTGGAAACGTGTAATTTGGTCCGATGAGTCCCATTTTTGTTTGTTCTCCAATGATGGGAGGTGACGAGTACATCGCAGGTCCAATGAAGCCTTTAATCCTGAATGCGTCAAAGGTGTTGTTCAGGCTGGAGGTGGTTCGGTGATGTTCTGGGGATGTTTTTCGTACCACGAAATGGGCCCTCTCGTTCCAGTGACGATGAATTTGAACCAGCAGGCATACCTCCGCATACTAAACTCGCCGGATTCGTGCGGTTATCAAGGCCAGAGGCACCGTCACACATTATTAGGTACATTCTGAGAGGGGTGACTAATTTTTTGTCCGGTGTGCTTATATATATATATTATATATATATATATATATATATATATATATATATATATATATATATATATAATATTTAGGAGAAATCCAATGACAAGGAGGAATGTAAATGCCATGAAAAGTCTTCTTTAATGCGCAACGTTTCGAGCAATACGCTCATCATCAGGCTAGATAATAACAATATGAAATTAGAATCAATAAATAAATGTGAACAAGACAAAATAATTTCTATAAAAAGACTAAAAGAAGAGGGTTAAATTCAAAGTTATAAAAATTTACATATAAAATTACAAGAAATTTAAAAGCTATTTTTAAATTACATATAGTAAATTTGAAATTAGTACACTGGAATAATTAACACTAATACAATGGAATAATTAACACTAATACAATGGAATAATTAACACTACGAACCTTTCAATGCTGGTTCCGAGGCACGAATAATTTTAAACAAAACAAAACAGGAAACAAGCTATGGGTTGGGCGGTTGGAGTTATAAGTTAGGGGAGGGGGGATTATAAAAAATTGGGGAGGGGGGAGGGGGGTTTATAAAAAATTTAGAGGGACAGCTGAGGAATCCACGTTTAGAGAAGGGGTCAATGTTTTAATATAAAGAGATTCCAAAATTCTAAGTGAGTTAGGACAAGAATTACAACCGAGAATTTTAAAATTATCTAAAGTGACATCAGTTTTACATTTTATACTGTGTTCCCGAATACTGGAGGCTTCTTTTTTATTTAAAATTTTACCTGTTCGGCAACTTATTCCCATATGCGAATAAAATCTAGTCCTGAGGGAGCGCACGGTGCTGCCAATGTAAGTACCAAGGAGACACCTTGGGCAGGTAAATAAATATACAACACCGCTACTAGGGTGACACTTATTTTCGAAAGTTTGAATTTTTATCGGGATGGGCGCGTTTCTGGTTCCATTTTGTCAAAAAATATCGTGTGTAAAATATTTTTGAAATAAAACAATATTTAGAACTGCCTCAATACGGTCAAAGTTTGTATATTTTCTCGAAAAGTAGAAATTTTAGATCATGATGTTCTATGCCTCTAGCAAATAAAATATCACTTCTAGTTTGTTCAAGCTACTAATCTTGACCTAAAACATATAACTGGACTTCATACTTTCAACTCTAGGTCCCCCTCAACTCGAGTATTAGCCCCTCAAGGGGGGGGGGGAGTATCATGGGCGCCCATCTCCCTCTCATTGTTGCCTACTTTGCAGAGGTCACGGTGGACTTGCGGGGGGTTGGGAAGTCACAGCGGTGCTTCTCGACCACTTGTAAGAGGAACTGCCTTTGGTCTTCACTCTTGGTAAGGGCCAGGTTGAAAGACTGCATCAACGCCACCCCGCGCTCCGCGAAGTCATTGACAACTTGAAGGGCCTGGACTCGGCGGGATGCGGCGATGAAGGCTGGGATGGGATCACCCGTCGGACCTCTATCAGCTGATTTTTTTATGACTCATTTAGAAAGTGTAATTTTTAGACAATCTCCCACCCATTGTAAACCAATTTTCTATCGACGCTTCGTTGATGACTCGATAGCTATTTTTGATAATGCTGTACAAGCGCAACAATTTTTTAACTTCTTAAATTCTCTGCACCCCAATATAACTTATACAATGGAAACTGAGAAAAATGACTCCCTTCCCTTTTTAGATCTTTTAATTTCGAAAAAAGGTGATTCTATTACTACATCAGTTTACAGGAAACCCACTTTTACTGGTTTGGGCATGAATTTCTTTAGTTTTACTGATTTTAACTATAAGATGTCGTGTATTAAAACACTTGTTCAGAGGATATAATTTGACCTCTAGTTTTACCTTACTAAACGATGAATTTAATAATTTAAGATCATATTTTACCAATAATAGTTTTCCTGTTCAATATGTAGATAAACTAATAAGATCTTTCTTAAATAATGTTTATAGCCCTCAACTTTCCTGTATTTCAGTGCCTAAAGATATAAAATATTTCCTGGTACCTGAAATGGGTCCCATGAATAAAGAATTTAAACTTAAATTTACAAAGTTGTTAAGAAAATTTTTTTATCATACTGATTTTCGCATTATATTTATTAACAAAATGTCTTTAGGTAGCTTTTTCTCAGCGAAGGATCGAACTCCTGATTCGTTGCGTAGCGGTGTTGTATATTTATTTACCTGCCCAAGGTGTCTCCTTGGTACTTACATTGGCAGCACCGTGCGCTCCCTCAGGACTAGATTTTATTCGCATATGGGAATAAGTTGCCGAACAGGTAAAATTTTAAATAAAAAGAAGCCTCCAGTATTCGGGAACACAGTATAAAATGTAAAACTGATGTCACTTTAGATAATTTTAAAATTCTCAGTTGTAATTCTTGTCCTAACTCACTTAGAATTTTGGAATCTCTTTATATTAAAACATTGACCCCTTCTCTAAACGTGGATTCCTCAGCTGTCCCTCTAAATTTTTTATAAACCCCCCTCCCCCCTCCCCAATTTTTTATAATCCCTCCTCCCCTAACTTATAACTCCAACCACCCAACCCATAGCTTGTTTCCTGTTTTGTTTTGTTTTAAATTACTCGTGCCTCGGAACCAGCATTGAAAGGTTCGTAGTGTTAATTATTCCATTGTATTAGTGTTAATTATTCCAGTGTACTAATTTCAAATTTACTATATGTAATTTAAAAATAGCTTTTAAATTTCTTGTAATTTTATATGTAAATTTTTATAACTTTGAATTTAACCCTCTTCTTTTAGTCTTTTTATAGAAATTATTTTGTCTTGTTCACATTTATTTATTGATTCTAATTTCATATTGTTATTATCTAGCCTGATGATGAGCGTATTGCTCAAAATGTTGCGCATTAAAGAAGACTTTTCATGGCATTTACATTCCTCCTTGTCATTGAATTTCTCCTAAATATTAAATTGAAGCTTTGTAGAAGCAAACCGCATGACTATATATATATATATATATATATATATATAAAATAGTTTTATAAATTCAAATCAGAGCGAGATGAGATTTTATGTTTTCAGATGTCAATTTGTGCTGTGATCATTGAATTGCATACACTTGCATAAGCATTTTCGAGTTTATTGTGAGGTGAATGCACTTAAAAGAAAAAGTAAAGTAAAAAGAATACATGTGGACATATTTACATGTACGTTTGCATGATCATCAGGGGACATGTACAAATGCACAAAGTAGTGTACACATCAGTACATAACACAATAGGTTGTGTGCGTAATATAGACACGAGTAAACATGGACTGATAGGTTGATAGGGCATCAGTAGACAATAGGTAGGAGAATGAATAAGTAATAAAATTAACAAAGGATAATGGTCAAGATAAGATATGGATGTGTGGATGAATATGGTTGAATAATAATATTTATACTACATAACACCAAACTGGACACAACATATAAATAATGACTTATAGAGAATGAAGTTTTTATTATTATTAAAGAATTTACCATAAATTGAATACGGAAGATGTCCACATACTAAACACGTGATTCAGTGTTCAAGGTATGGAAAACATGAAGGAAATTAAGTTACTTTTATGATGTCATAGTTATTTACTTTGTACATACTGTATTAAGTCATTATTGGGAGAAATTAAAGGAGATGAATTAGAGAGACAGTTAAGGGACATTCGCTTCTCACAGCTAACTTCTAATGGCACAAACATGAATACTGCTCAACCATAGAAATGGTAGGTAGCATGGTTGTGACACTGAAAAAAAAATGGAAAGCAAAAAATAGAAATTCTATCCAAACTCACCTCAGGCAATTTTGGTTTCTCATGTAAAAATGAACATTCAAACATAAAAACCATACAAAGATAAGTACTGTATGAAGACAATGAATACAAGGATTATATAGGAATTATTCATTGTTCATTTTTACACAACTATACATTTACAATGGGTCACAAACAGTGGCGGTTCCTCATATGGGCAATATGGGCAGCCGCACAGGGCGGCATTTGTGGAGGGGCGGCATGAGCGCCTGCAAAAAAAATAAAAATAAAAAGAATAAATAAATAAAGAAATAAATAAAAATAAAAAATAAAATAAAATAAATAATAAAAGATCAATAAATATATTTTTATTAATAAAAAACCATCTATTGCATTTTCCATAAACCTTCCCATAAAAGACCTAAACAATGCAAAATGCTTCCAGATTAATATTATTGGGAATAAAGGCCCATACTTTAACATATGTAATGTTATTTTTCTGGGTTTGGTTAAATAGTGAAATGTATATTATTTATTACAGAACGAATCTTCACACTAAGCCACTAAGGTCTGTCAAATAACCGCAAATGGATAAGAAGAGGTCAAAGCTATCAGGTGCTCAGTTTAGAAAAAAGAGAAAGAAGAAGAGGAGAAACGAGCAAAAGATAAAGGTATAGAGCTATGTCATCTACTCTTCACTGCTATATTGCACTGCTATTTTGTGATATAGCTTTCTGAGTCATTTGAAGTGTACTATTATGTATATAATTAGCCATTAACCAAGGAGGTTGTATTATTCATTTGTTTCCTATTCTAAAAGTTTAATAAATTGTGCTTAATAACATGTTAAATTAATTGTACTAGCCTATTCATGCATTGGTCTGTTATGTTCTATTTTACTATTTGCAGGGGCACTTTTGAAATATTTTGGAACACCCTCTGCCACTAGCCAGGATGAGAAGCCGTCTACTTCTGCCATTATTGAGGCTGAGGAGCCATCTACCTCTTCAGCCTCACATATGTCTCCACAAATGCAGTCTGATCCTGAGGATGAAGACCCATTTGCTTCTACTTCTCCCCGGCAGGACTCTTCAGGTGAGTTTGTGTGCACATATGTCTGTGAGTGTGTGCGTGTGTGTGTATGTGTATGTGTGTGCATCCCTGCAAAGCATTTTGCAAACAGTTATAAATTATAATGTTATTATCACTGGGTCTGGGTTACTGGGTATGTGTGGTGTTTCACCACCATAATTCCATAACACCACCACCATAACAAAGTGCTGTGAATAATGTGTTATCTAACTTAGGTGTGTATACTAATGAGTAATGCTCTTGTTCTTTCTATTAGAAATGCCTGGAGCAGAATCGCCTCCTGAGGATGAGTCTCTGTCCACCAACCCTGCTAACTGGCCTTCAGTTCTGACAGAGAGAATTCGGACACAACTGGTTTCCAGGGGACCAAGTCAAGTACCATCTGACTTTGTATTCCCTAGAAAAGACAGTGACGGAAGAAGTCTCCACCATCAATACTTCAGGAAGTCATTGGTTAGTGGGGAAAATATAACCAGAAGTTGGTTGGTCTATTCCTTAACACTTACGCTGCTCCCATCCTCATATGATGCTCAGGAAGTTTGTCGGAAGAATGCTCCCAGCATCATATGATGATCGCGTTATTTTTTTTATGTTTTCGCACAAAATCCCAATAAAAATAAATGATTTTGCATTTTAATGCTATTGATGACTCAGATATATTCATAAACCATCCGCAACAAACATACACACATACACACATGCATGCATGTACACATATGCACACATGTACACATAAACAAGCAAGTATTATGCTTACATTTGAGTTTTGAAGAATCTATGACTCAGATATATTCATAAACCATCCGCAACACACACACACACACACATGCATGTATGCATATGCGCACATGTACACAAACGAGCAAGTATTATACTTACATTTGAGTTTTGAAGAATATACATTTTATTTGTCCTCTTGAAAAATAATTTTTTATTCCTTTTCAAAAATAACTCCTTATAAAATAATTGTCCTTTTGGAAAATAATTGTTCATGAAATAAATATTATTTGATAAATCTACACTTTCCATTATACTTATTTACAACATTGTTTTACACTTTTACTGAATTTAGTATTTAGTAGTTGGCACAGGTGTGGTAGAGAACAAAGCACTCAAGGCACAATGCAACTTTGCATTCCGGACACCAAGTAGAAACTTTTCTAACATGTTTTTCTCTTTGTGTTGTATGTGAGCATACATGACATTGTCGTTGACCTACAGGTCGAGATGGTGTTGGTGGAACTTGTTCCAGGTGATGCTTTTCAATGTAATTAGCTGAGAGAAGTCTGTCAGGAGCATTTGGTCTCACACTTTGTCTTCCAGGATGTGGGGATATTATTTGAGCATACTTCGTGAGTAGTTGAGAGACTAATGTAAGATTGAATTCTCTCATTGAAATCTGCTTTTTCGTAGTTTTTTTGTAGAGTACAAAGGAATTGTAAAGAGAAATATCCAAAAGATGAAAGAATACCTTCTTATACCACTTCACAGTTTTCCTAACGCATTCTACGCTGCTAATTTGCATATCAGATTTGTCCACCAGATGCATATTTTTGTTATAGTCCACAACAGCATCTGGTTTGAATTTTATTTCGTTTGTTCGACGATCAACCTTTCCTGAGTCAATCATGCTTCCACTGTGAATTGTTGTTAGCATATGCACATCCTTTTATCAGTCCATTTTAGTGCTAATAAAGGTTTTGATTCCATCAGATGGCACTCTCCTTTTTTACTTGGGTGAAACTTGGGCATGTTTTTCTATTTACCTTTACAGTTCCACAAGATCCTGTTTTATTTACATGCAGATATTTGCATAGTAATGGGCTCGTATACCAGTTGTCAGTATACAGAATGTGGCCTTTATTCAAATATTTAGCTAAAAGTGTCTTTACAATCGCTCCAGAATGTCCTAGTGGATCATTTGCACGTTTCATTCCCCCAATTTCTCATGCAAGACTGAACATAAACGCTTGAAAACGTGTAAATTTTCATAAAATTCTACTCAACCATATTCCCAAGTTACCCACTAAATTCTGTTTATTTTGTAAGAGAAAATGTTTAGTTTGTAAGAGAAAATCTTTATTTATTAAGGGAAACAAAAATAATTTAACAAAATGGTGCTTGACTTGATTTATTTTACGTTAATGGGTAAAGGGTAAATTTCCTGATTTTTTTGCGCACAGGTGGAAAGTACACGGTCAGGAATTGCGCATCCGAAGGGTTAAAAAACAACAGCCTTTTCTGTTTCTGTTGTACATTATTTTCCAAGAGGAAAATAAATTTAACAAGTTTGGGACTCTCGGACTGGAAGCATGCAAGCTCATTGCTCACATCACATGACAACAGTTCAGAACACCTAAATTCTATGAAAATCTGGAAAGAACTGGCAGTGAGGATGAGAAAGGGGGAGACCATTGACAAGCAGGAGATGGCACTCTGGAGGCTGAGAAGTTGAGATGGAGAGCGGTGCTGAACCATCTCACTGCTATTGTGCATTCTTGGCAGTTAGGAATTTGGCACTAAGGGGACATACAGAAAAATTGTTCTCACCATCAAATGGCAATTTTCTGAAAGAAGTTGAACTGATGGCACAATTTGATCCTATAATGCAAGAGCACATTAACCGTGTCCAAAAAGGGACCTCCAGTCACACCAGCTACCTGGGCCACCACATACAAAACGAACTCATTGATTTGTCAAGCAGCAAGACCATTTCAGCAATGGTGAGAGCGACATCAAACAATCAAAGTTTTTTTCAATAATTCTAGATTGCACTCCTGATATCAGCCACACTGAACAGTTGTCAGTTGTGATTCGGGTTGTGTCATGGAGGGGAAGCCCCATATAAAGGAACATTTCATGGGGTTTTTGGAGGCAGAGGAGTCCACTGGTCAACATTTGGCATCTCTGATTCTGAAGAGACTGGAGGAGCTAAAAAGTTCCTTTCATGGACTGTAGAGGACAATCATACGACAACGGGGCCAACATGAGGGGAAAAAACAAGGGTGTTCAATCCAGGCTCCTAGAAATTAATCCCAGAGCTCTGTTTGTTCCATGTGGGGCTCATTCTCTGAATTTGCTTGTGGCCAATGCTGCTAAGGGATCTATTGATGCCACAAGTTACTTTGGCATCTTGCAGAAGCTTTACAACTTGTTTTCAGCCTCCACACAACGATGGGCCATTTTGAAAAAACATGTGAACATCACATTGAAGATGTGGTCTGATACAAGGTGGGAAAGCAAGATCAAGAGTGTGGAGCCCCTGAGATATCAGACAGTTGCAGTGAGAGATGCACTGATCGAGGTGAGGGACCACACCAAAGACTCTGTAATAAAGGTCGAGGCTCAATCTCTGTCAGAGGAGGTTGGGTCATACCGCTTCGCCATTTGTTCAGTGGTGTGGCATGACCTGTTGTGCCAAATTCAGCATGTGAGCAAGCAGATGCAGTCTCCTAGCATGCACGTTGATGTTGCAGTAAATCTCCTAAAAAAAACAGAGAGAGGTCTCCGCAATTACAGGGCAACAGTTTTTGTGGCTGCACAAATGGCAGCCACAGATATCTGTGAACAAATGAATGTAGAGGCTGTGTTAAAACAAAAACGGCTGAGGTCCACAAAGCGGCACTTCTCCTATGAAGCATCTGATGAGCCCTTGATTGATGCTTTGAAGAAGCTGGAGGTGACATTTTTCAATGCAGTGGTTGATGCTGCAACATCAGCCATTCAGGAAAGATTTTCCACGTTGGAAATTGTGGGAGAGAAGTTTGGAGTGCTGACACATTTCCAAAATCTCACATTTGAGGAGCTGACAGAACAATGTGTGAACCTTATTACTACACTACACTTTAAGGGACAATCTGACTTGGATGGCAGAGAGCTTGCACAGGAGCTGAAGAACTTGCCTGACTTGCCATCAAAGACCATATCCTTGCTTGAACTGCTGACATTTATCCATGAAAGGGAGCTCTCTGAAATATATCCAAATTTGTGGACTGCTCTCAGAATTGGTCTTACTCTTCCAGTCACTGTTGCTGAAGCAAAGAGGAGCTTTTCAAAGCTGAAGCTCATCAAATCCTACCTGAGGTCAACTATGTCACAGGAATGCCTTACCGGTCTGGCCATCATCAGTATAAATCATACAATTGCTGAGCAGATTTCATATGATGATTTAATTCATGACTTTGCATCAAGGAAGGTAAGAAGAGTCAGGCTTTAGATGGCAGTTGTGCTGTGGTGCAATTTATTTTGTTTCTTGTTCAAAGTGTAGCATAATAATTACCTTCTCTTAAGTGTCTTATTCTATTTATGTGATAGAGCATTTGTACAATTTAGAAATTTGATTCTCTAGTTTATTTATGGCAGTTGTGCAATTTAATTTGTATTTTTCCTGTTCATAGTATCATAATTACATTCTCTTAAGTGATTTATTCTATTTACGTGATGAAGGATTTGTAAAATTCAGAAATTTAAGTCTTTGTTTTGGTTCTGAAGTTCCAACAATTAGTCCAATAAAAAGTTATTTTGTGAAAGAGTTATGTCTGTCCTTTATTTTGGGGGGATTCGAATGTGTGTGTGTTGGCGAACAGGGGGGGGGGGGCGCTGAAGGTGAGGTTCGCCCAGGGTGTCATGTAAGCTAGGACCGCCACTGGTCACAAACATAAAACTTCATAATTTACCTGTTATATATTCAAAATCATGGTGAGAGCTTAATAGATCTTTTACATACTCTGCAATGTATCTGCAGTTACCCTTACCATAATCTATTCAATTAGACCTACAGATCCCAAACCTTAGAATATGGCTACTCTCAAGAGAGTGTATCACATCTGAACACTAGCTAGGAGTATATACTAAAATTTTATTACTACATTACATGTGTGTGTGTGTGTGTGTGTGTGTGTGTGTGTGTGTGTGTGTGTGTGTGTGTGTGAACTCATCTTTTCTCCAAATTTATGAGTTTCAATCTTTCAAACACAGTGTCCAGGCATCTCAAAAGCTTTGGACCTTAATTTTGGCTCTCTTCTTCTCCCTCTATGGGTTGGGCCCACCTAAAATTGATATATATTACTAAATTCTAAGGAAACAAGCATGTTAAACCTGCAGCCAATCCATATTTCCTGACGAAATCCAATCCTGTTTACCAGATAGTTCAAGTTCTAGTTATCGATCTAGGATATAGAAATTTATGTTTACCATTTA
This sequence comes from Bathynomus jamesi, assembly GCA_023014485.1. Lineage (NCBI taxonomy): Eukaryota > Metazoa > Arthropoda > Malacostraca > Isopoda > Cirolanidae > Bathynomus > Bathynomus jamesi. The sequence goes on from JAJOZX010001455.1 coordinate 704,415, forward strand.
CCTGAAGTATAATTTTTCTTACTATTTTTCACACATTTACTTAAATCTACCTCTTTCTGAGGAGATTTTGCAGTTTCTCTTAACACTTTACTGTTCTCCAAACTTTTAGATATGATTTTACAACTCTGAAAAGAAGGCTGAGGTGCAAAAGTATTTACTTTATGAACTAAACCTCTTTTTGACCGAGTCATCCTTGCTGATGAAGGTTGAGAAGTAACAGTTTTTGTAGAAATTGAATTTGTTGGAAGAGTTACTGAAGATAAAGGAGCATCAATTGCAGATACTTCTCCCACAAGATTGTAATGTATTCTTTCATTATTCCAATACTGTAAAGGTTTCAGTCTCATACGAGTTGAACGAACAACTCTCTCCTCCATTATAATTAATGTGATGGACCTAAAAAATAAAATGAAATAAAAAATAAATTAAAACAAGGTACAAAAGGAAAAACTTGTGAGAGGTGGTTATGTATAACTGTAGTACAACTGAATGAGGTTATTAACTATTTGATAAAGACTGTCTACTGCTAATGTTTCTTATCTCTTTTTTGTATGCAAGAGAAAGTATAAGTGTGTCAATTGCAAATTTCCCAGAGTCTACTGCATTATGCAACAAATATGGTGCATTTTAAAACTAAGATAGGGCATTTCAGGAGAAATCATGCAGTGCATGACACCACACCATCTTCAATTTTCCTATAATTTGGTAAATGGTATCGTCTAAACTAACAAACTCAATATATAAAATTATAGCTCAATCAGTTATGGTTCAAAATTTGTTTTTGGTGGTATTTTTGATAGTTGCTTTTGTGATAAAGTTTTCAAAAGTAACCTATGGCAAAATTCCAGAATCCAAACACAGTTCAGAGACAATAATAATTGTATTGAAAATAATTTATTCTTTAACATTTTGTATTGTGGTGGTTGAATTTTCATATGCCATGTACCATTTGTAATGAACTTTAAGTGATTGTGTAACTAGAGCTGAAATATTGGCCAACAGAGGTCACTATTGTTATTATTGTTATCATTAATATAATTATTGGTAGCACTTCTCACACTTCTCTTGTTGATGTCACTTAACCTTGTTGCCTTAACAGCTGTTGACCATCACTCAGAACTTGAAGTTGGCTGATGCAGATGTCTGGATTTTGCTGTCAATCAATAGGTACTGGATGTTGACAGGGAAACAGTTTATAATATTCTGTGTACATTCAAGGTTTTATCAGTAATCTCAGTGGCCCAAGGGTGTAAGTTATACACTCAGACCTTGCTAATTCAACACTCAGTATTTTGGATATCACGATAATTCAGCTATTTTTCTGCATGTCAAAATATCAGGTAAATTTCAGATGATTTGGTAAAATTTGCCTGATGTTTTGATATGCAGAAAAATAGCCAAATTATCGCAATATCCTAAATACCTAGTGTCGAATTAGTGAGGTCTGAGTGTATTTGTTTACTATTTCATGAATCAAAAAGTTATTAATTTGATTGCAAATATTCAAAGTGACAAAGTGATTACTGAATTTATTGTATTTAATGGATTTGTCAAATTGTGTAAAAATAATTAATCATTTCATGTACAAAACTCCCCTTTTTTTCTCTTTACTTATCAATATACTGTTTGTAGGTTAAAATCTATCAATAAAGGCTTAATGGCATGAGGCATTTGAGATCACCTGACACTACACTTCAACATCAGCCTAAATCAAGATGGACAAGATTAAGCAACAACAAACAAGCGTGAAGTGGAAGTTCATTCAGAAAACTAGAGCAACTACTTTTGTTTTATCTGCAAATTTAGAAATTTTACAACCTACTCCTTTCTCTAAATTATTGAGATGTAAAATAATGAGTAATGGACCCAAAACTGATCCCTGTGGTACCCCACTTTCCACTTTCTGCCACCTAGTTTCATGACCATTTAGAATTACTCTCTGTTCTCTGTCTTTTAACCATTTTTCTACCCAATTTAAAACTGACTCTAATATACCATGAGCTCTTAATTTATATAGAAATCCTATGTGGAACCTTGTCAAATGCTTTACTAAAATCCAAATAAATAACACCTACATCATTTTCAATTATCTATGGTACCTGATCATTTACAAATTCTAAAAATCTAAGAGATTAGACAAACAAGACCATCCTGATCTAAATCCACAGTGTGAACTTGAAATAAGATTAAAGTTCTCCAAATGATCTTGAATATTATTCTTTATACAGTGAGGCCTTGCATAACGAACACCTTAAATAGCGAATTTTTGCTTAACAAATTACCTCCATAAGGCTCCATTGATTTAAATAATGATTTTACCTTGCAGAACAAATTTGGTAACAAAAAACGTAATAACACGTTTTCTGTTCAGTTGGAGGTTGGTAGCTGTTGTGAGCAGTTGTGTACAACACAATTGCTCACTATTAAATTTTAATTTATTAGCTTTGTAAGTGTATAAAATGTGTAGTCATGGCCCCTAAAAGACCTTCATCATCTGCTAATGCTACAAAGAAATCCAGGAAAACTATCAGTCTCCAGATGAAGCAGGACATTATTAAAAAAAGTGAATCTGGAACGAGCACCAAAGATCTTGCTGCTGAATATGGATTGTCTGCCAGTACAGTTTCGACGATTTTTAAGAAGAAGAAAGACTTATTAAAGGAAGGGAAGCTATTGCTGAGATGGAGAGTTTTACTGATATGGATTAGAAAAAAGGAAATGAAGGGGGAATCCATTACTAAGGCATTCATTAGTGACAAGGCAGTGCAAATATATGAACAAATTAAGGAATCCCTTCCAGCATCAGTTGAAAGATATGAATCATTCAATGCAAGTCGTGGGTTATTTGAAAATTTCAAGAGGAGGTCAGGAATTAAGAACATTATAAGGCATGGTGAGGCTGCAAGTGCTGATACTGAGGGAGCAAAGGAATTTAAAATAGAATTTACAGAACTTGTTGAGGAGCAGGATTATTTGCCTCAACAAGTTTTTAATGCTGACAAAACTGGCCTATTTTGGAAAAAGCTACCGAACAGAACCTACATTACTAGAGAAGAGTCCAAACTGCCTGGCCATAAACCAATGAAAGACCAGTTTACTTTACTTATGGCTGGGAATGCATCAGGGGACCTGAAGATTAAGCCTATGCTTGTGTATCATTCCCAAAATCCCAGGATATTCAAGCAGAAGGTGAACCCATTTAAAAAATGGGTAAACAAGCGCAAAAAGGGTCAAAATTTGGGCTCTGGAACGAATTACTGAAAATCCCATTGAACTAATGCATTGCATAACGAATTTTTCAGTTAACGAATGACCTTCTGGAATGAATTAAATTCGTTATGCAAGGCCTCACTATAATTCTTTCTCGTATCTTTCCTACCAATGATGTCAAGCTAACAGGCCTATAATTTCCTACTTGCTCCTTACTACCCTTTTCGTAAATGGGTACTAAATTAGCTTTTTTCCATTCATTGGGTATGGTACTTCTGCATAATTAATTGACCTAGCAAACAAAATGGTTAGTGCCTCAGATAAGCTTTCTTCCCCTTCTCTGAGAATCCTAGCAAATATATTATCAGGTTCAGCAGCCTTATTTGACTTCAATGTATGAATCACTTGCCTAACATCATCCTTCCTTATATGAATGATCAAGAATGTGTGAATTTACAGGATCTAAAGGATTAAAATCTCTAAGTTATTTAAATTTTTGGAGGAAGTGTAGTTTACGTCCCCCTGATGCAAAAGGGAAGACAAAACACTAGGTCAAAGTTAGGGAATGTAAACTATACTAGGATCTTTAGGAGACATTTTTTAAAAGAATCCATCAAATAAAGCATTAAAACTAATGAAAATATTATGACAACCTAACCAATCATCAATTTTTATATATATATATTTTTAAGTTTCAAAGTATGACTGCTCATGGCCACCAAAAGAAAGGTGGATAGCAGAGCAAACAAGATGAGGACTATGGAACAGCCAATGGAAATGAACAATAGACAGGAAGGAGGAGGAGGGGGGAAAAAAAAAAATATATATATATATATATATATATAGAGAGAGAGAGAGTTACAAGGAGTTACAAGGAAAAGAAGTACCTCAAAAGGCCTTGCGGCCCATACCGAGGAGGTACCAATGGCAACGGGTGCCAGGGAAAATTTTGTAAAAGTTTATTTTTCTTTCAACTATCCTAGCAGTAGTAGAAAACTGGATAGAAAAGTAGAAGGCTCTCTCCCCACCCTCCGCTCCCTCCCTGCCAGAGGCAGGTACGGAAAAAGGTTGAAGAAAATACCTTGACCCTGGAAAAGTAACCAAGGAAATTTTACAAGAAAGTGGAGAATATATAAATAGCTCTATATTTAGTTTGCTCACAGAGACACCGTGCAAGCAATCTCCTGCAGAGTTTTCTTATGTTTTAGTCTTAAACTATGAGAGTATTCAGTACTTTGTCTAGCCTATTTTTAAACACATTTACACTTTGACTGGAAACAACCTCTGAGGGAAGTTGGTTCCAGATATTAACTATTTTATAGGAAAAGAAATTTCCGCAGACTGAGGTCCTGAATGTCTTTACACACTCAAATAGTGTGCAAGATTTGGTCTAACCTTTTCTTGAACATATCCACAGAGGAACTGTTCACAACTTCCGAAGGTAACCTGTTCCATGTGTCACAGATCTTATACATAAAGTAATTCCCACACACACTAGTCCTAAACCGTTTCAAATCCAACTTCCAACCATTGTTGCGAGTTGGGTTATCATTTAAACTAAACATACTTCTAAAATCGACATCGTTGAACCCGCGTAAGAGCTTGAAAACCTCGATCAGTTGACCGCGCAGCCTCCGAGTTTCAAGCGAAAACAAGTTCAGGGCGCGTAACCGTCGATTGTAGCCCATATGCCTAACGGAAGGGATTAACTTTGTGGCCCTCGCCTGCACTCGCTCCAGCCTCTCAATATCTTTCCTGAGGGTGGGCGACCAGAACTGCACAGCATACTCCAGGTGCGGCCGAACAAGGGAATTGTACAGAGAGCACAATCTCCTTGTTCCGAAACTGAAATTGCCTCCTGATATAACCCAATAGTTTCTGGGCTTTCTTTTCCACCTCTACACACTGTTTCGTAAACTTAAGGTCGCTGCTAATTAGCACACCCAAGTCCTTTTCTAAATCAGTCACCTCGATATTACTACCCAACATCGAGTAGTCCGACTTGGGATTGGCGTAGCCAATGTGCATCACTTTGCATTTACCCAAGTTAAACGGCATTTGCCATTTTTCGGACCACTCTCCTATCCTACCTAGGTCCGCACGCAGTTCCTCGATCGCTTCGGGCGTCCCAACATTGGCCCCAAGCTTGGTGTCATCAGCGAATTTGGCGATCCGACTGACGATGCCACCGTCGATATCATTTATGTAAATGATAAACAACAGTGGCCCCAAAACGGAACCCTGAGGAACCCCACTAGTGACCGAGGCCCAACCCGAACTAGCCCCTTTAATTACACCCTCTGCCGCCTATTCCTCAGCCAGTTTTCAATCCACCTACCTATTTCCCCACCGATACCCAGCGCGCGCACTTTCGCCATTAGCCGGCGGTGAGGTACCTTATCAAAGGCTTTCTGAAAGTCGAGATAAAGTATATCAATCGCCCTACTCTTATCGTACTCACTCAACATGACGTGGAAAAACTCGAGCAAGTTGGTGAGACACGACCTATGCCGTCTAAACCCATGTTGGGAGTCCCCAAGCAGCTTGTAGGAATCCAAATGGTCAACGATCCTATCGCTATTATCCCTCTAATAATTTACCTACAACTGAAGTGAGACTAATGGGACGATAGTTCCCTGGACTTTCGTGATCCCCTTTCTTAAAGATAGGGGTCACGTTGGCTTCCCTCCAGTCACCAGGCACCTGGCCCATTCCAACGATTTGTTGAAGACTGTAGCCAGGTGGGGAGCCACCTGGTCGCACACTCCGCAACACTCTGGGGAGAAACTGGTCTGGCCCAGGAGCCTTAAACGCGCTCAGTTTGTCTATTCTATCGGCAACGACTGTCGCGGTACATCGAACACTATCCAGGCCAGCACCTTCGTGCCTCACGCCTGGCTCGGGGATGATGCGGGTGTCCTCCCTGGTGAACACTCCCGCAAAGTACTCATTAAGCACATTGGCGATGTCCGCGTCGGAGGTCCGCAGAACGCCGCTTCGTCCTTTAACGGACCTATCATGCTTCTAATGGGCTTTCTACTATTAACATAACTGAAGAACTCCTTAGGGTTCCCCTTGCAGAGGCTTGCCACCCGTAGTTCTTCGTTACGTTTCGCTAGCCTAACCTTCGCCTTCACTTCCTACACAGGCGGACATACGCTTCAGTGTTCTCGTGGGAACGATTGGCCTTCGCCCTCCTATACGCTACTTTCCTATTTCGGATAGCCGAAGCGATGTCACGATTGAACCACTTAGGCTGCGTTGAAGCAGGGGTGACCGGTTTTGAGGGTATGGCAGCAGACTGCAGCACCATAAACTCGTCCCGGAATGCACTCCACACTCCCTCAACATCGCCGCCGACCTCTAACCCCATCTCTCCTACGCTATCCCTGAGGCTAACAAAGTTCGCCCGCCGGAGATCGAGCTTACTGCCTCTCGAGTTACTACGCTTCACCCGAGGGACGCACACACGGAACCTAATAAGACCGTGATCACTCCCGCCCAACGATTCGTCAACGGTGAGGCCAGTGACGAGGTTGTCTTCGGTCGTGAATACTAAGTCTAGAACGCTTTCGCCTCGTGTAGGCTCGTTGACCCACTGAGTGAGGAAGTTCTCATCAGCAAAGTCAACTAGCCTCCTCCCTTCAGCATCAGCAGTCCTGTTTTCCCACTTTATGCCGCGACAGTTGAAGTCTCCTAAAACTACACACACCCTATCCCCTAGCAGGCTACTGAGTTCGGTGTACAGGGCTGTATCCTCCTCGAGGAGGAGATGCGGAGGTCTGTACACCAAGATTAACCTATAGTTCGTCCCTCCCACATTCAGATCGACGCCAAGCAGCTCCCGTTCCGACCGGAACTGGCAGTCAACCGGACTCAACGTGTCTCTGACGTATATTAGTACCCCACCCCCCTCCCCACGGGTGCGGTCTTTGCGAAACATTCTATACCCGGGAATTTCGAACTCCCCAACGTAGTCCCTACGATCAGTATGAATCCAGGACTCGGTGATAGCAACGATATCCTGGTATTCTGATGCTAAGAGCGCCCGTAGCTCGCAAAACTTGTTCCTAATGACCTAGCATTAAAAAGCATTGCACGAGGGAGCCCCCTATTCTGACCGCCCCCTAGCACGACCCGTTTCCCGAACAGCCCCTCACTAACGAGGGGCAACTTCCGCAGGAGACTGAGCCCCCTCCAACGTAGGAGGAGGGTCACCCACCTGTACCGACGCACCCTTCAGTTAAACGTCCGCCACCGGCTCATCATTGTCTCTCCCCGGACTCGACCTCACCATTCTGTATAGGTGCCGGTCGAGCAGCGCGCCTAGCACACCTTTACCCTTGTTATTGAGGTGGACACCATCCCTCTGGTAAAGGTCCCACCTACCGAAAATGCATCGAAGGGGTCAATAAACTCACGCCCAGCGGAACGCACAAGTCTTGTACCCTCTCGTTGATGCCAATGACCTTACTGAGTGCGTGGTCACTGGCATTCATTCGCGGTAAAATCCCATTAACATTCCCCTGTCTGTCTTCAGTTTTAGATCATCCGCAAGAGACATGATCTCGGTGATGATCCCTCTGAAAGACCTACCCACCGCCTTTGAGGAACAGGTCATTGCCACCAGCGTGGACAACGATCGCAGTCCTCCGACTAGCCACGCGCACCTTCTCTACCTCCTTCCTTAAGTGCGCCGTTCCCCGCCCAGGTAAGCACCTTACCTTCCTCCCATCCCGGTTTGCAGAAGCAAAGTACTTCTCCTGGCCCCTGATCTGCGAGTCCCCAATCAAAACGGTGTCTTCCTCCTTCGAGCACAGGAGACTAAAGCGGTTAGAGGTCTGACAGGGGCAACAGGGGCTTCGCAGCCTTCTTGCCCGAGACCTTTCGAAACCCGTCGCCACCCATACACGCAGTTACACCACCCGACCCACCCCGACGGTAGCTACATCCTTCGGTTTCTTTGGGCCATCAGTAGGCCCCTTCCCACCCTTCTCATTGCCCCTTCCCACCCTTCTCTATCGATCCCTTCCCACCCTTCTCTATCAGCCCCTTCTTTGCGCCCTCCCTTTGTTCTAGATACTTAATCTTACAGTTTAAATCTGCTGGTGTTTTTAGTTTGATCTTGTCCACTGGGTTGGATTTCCAGTGCTACGACCCTAGCTTCAAGCTTTTTTACTAATTCCTTTAGCTCTTTAACTTCCTTTTCGTGGTTGTCTCTAAGTTTACAAAACAAACATACACTAAGGGATGTGATATCGCTGATACTACCCTCAGGGAAGTCAACGCACCAATGATTAACTTTACATTTAAAGCATTCTGCTTTCAATTTAGCTGGCCCTGCCATATTTTCTCTTTTTTTTTTTTCTGAATACTCTGAATAAGATAAAGCGTTCTAGCAATGAAAACTATCCAAAAACGTTCTGACCAGTATATAAAAAGGGGGGGGGTGAATTCATCCCGCGCGTAGACGCATCCACCTATTTGCAAGTGACGTTCATCCCTTCCAGAAGACTACACCTCTCCTGCTGCCGCACCGACCAAAGGTCTCCCCAGGGCCGGACAGTCCCAAACGTGTCGCAGCTACCAACTGACAAACACTCGCGACGCAGGCGTCACGGATTTTCCGCCAGGAGCGAGCGAGATGCAGCCCCTTACTAAGTCTTACTAGTCACTCACAAGCGGCCAGACTCTTAGAATCCAGTGTTCAAGGGATATCCCACCAGACCCAGAGGCTACGCCCGAGACTTTACGCTGGCCTGGCAGCCAGCTGGGCAGTAAAGCTCTCTCACCTCAGAGCAGTACAGCCAAGCACCATCAATTGGTCACCAAAGAACGGTCGCAGGGGGCTGGTCAGGCCATTACGCGTTAGGAATGGGCTTAACGGGGCACTAGCCACACTCCATTCATCGCGCCCCTACGCCTGGGACCCCTCCATCCCAGTCTCTCACAACCTACGAGCGTTAAATGGTGTTATTTATAGAGGTTCCAAAGCCTCTCTTCCCACGCATGAGGTAGCAGTAGGGTCCTAATAGTAAAAGAAGAGAAAAAGACTTAATACTAAAAGTTTTTTTTTTTTTTTTTTTTGCAGTCAGAGGAGAACAACCTTAACATAAGCTAAAAGGACAGAGTAGGGATGGGATGGGGTCCTAGTAACCCACAGGACGGGATTGTGCAAAATACTTCACCCGCCCTCCCGAAAGAGAGAGAGAACCTAAAGGAACTGGCAGCCAGTTCCTCTAGAATCACACGACTCGGGACCAGAGGTCTGTCACACCCCAAGTATAAAGTTTACTAAATCCAGAAGAAATGTGCATAACCTTTATACCCCCTGCGGAAAGAGAGAGAGAGAGAGAGAGATACAAGGAGTTACAAGGAAAAGAAGTACCTCAAAAGGCCTTGCGGCCCATACTGAGGAGGTACCAATGGCAACGGGTGCCACGGAAAATTTTCTACACACTCAAAGAGTGTGCAAAATTTGGTCTAACCTTTTCTTGAACTGATCCACAGAGGAACTGTTCACAACTTCCGAAGGTAACCTGTTCCATGTGTCACAGATCTTATACGTAAAGTAATTCCCACACACACTAGTCCTAAGACGTTTCAAATCCAACTTCCAACCATTGTTGCGAGTTGGGTTATCATTTAAACTAAACATACTTCCAAAATCGACATCGTTGAACCCGCGTAAGAGCTTGAAAACCTCGATCAGTTGACCGCACAGCCTCCGAGTTTCAAGCGAAAACAAGTTCAGGGCGCGTAACCGTCGATTGTAGCCCATATGCCTAACAGAAGGGATTAACTGTGGCCCTCGCCTGCACTCACTCCAGCCTCTCAATATCTTTCCTGAGGGTGGGCGACCAGAACTGCACAGCATACTCCAGGTGCGGCCGAACAAGGCAATTGTACAGTGAGAGCACAATCTCCTTGTTCCGAAACTGAAATTGCCTCCTGATATAACCCAATAGTTTCTGGGCTTTCTTTTCCACCTCTACACACTGTTTCGTAAACTTAAGATCGCTGCTAATTAGCACACCCAAGTCCTTTTGTAGATCAGTCACCTCGATATTACTACCCAACATCGAGTAGTCCGACTTGGGATTGGCATAGCCAATGTGCATCACTTTGCATTTACCCAAGTTAAACAGCATTTGCCATTTTTCGGACCACTCTCCTATCCTACCTAGGTCCGCACGCAGTTCCTCGATCGCTTCGGGCGTCCCAACATTGGCCCCAAGCTTGGTGTCATCAGCGAATTTGGCGATCCGACTCACGATGCCACCGTCGATATCATTTATGTAAATGATAAACAACAGTGGCCCCAAAATGGAACCCTGAGGAACCCCACTAGTGACCAAGAGTTACAAGGAGTTACAAGGAAAAGAAGTACCTCAAAAGGCCTTGGCCCATACCGAGGAGGTACCAATGGCAACGGGTGCCAGGGAAAATTTTGTAAGTTTATTTTTCTTTCAACTATCCTAGCAGTAATAGAAAACTGGATAGAAAAGTAGAAGGCTCTCTCCCCACCCTCCGCTCCCTCCCTGCCAGAGGCAGGTACGGAAAAAGGTTGAAGAAAATACCTTGACACTGGAAAAGTAGCCAAGGAAATTTTACAGGAAAGTGGAGAATATATAAATGGATCTATATTTAGTTTGCTCACATGAGAGTATTCAGTACTTTGTCTAGCCTATTTTTAAACACATTTACACTTTGACTGGAAACAACCTCTGAGGGAAGTTGGTTCCAGATATTAACTATTTATAGGAAAAGAAATTTCGCAGACTGAGATCCTAAATGTTTTACACACTCAAATAGTGTGCAAGATTTCGTCTACCCTTTCTTGAACTGATCCAGAGAGGAACTGTTCACAACTTCCGAAGGTAACCTGTTCCATGTGTCACAGATCTTATACGTAAAGTAATTCCCACACACACTAGTCCTAAACCATTTCAAATCCAACTTCCAACCATTGTTGCGAGTTGGGTTATCATTTAAACTAAACATACTTCTAAAATCGACATCGTTGAACCCGCGTAAGAGCTTGAAAACCTCGATCAGTTGACCAGGCAGCCTCCGAGTTTCAAGTGAAAACAAGTTCAGGGTGCGTAACCGTCGATTGTAGCCCATATGCCTAACGGAAGGGATTAACTTTGTGGCCCTCGCCTGCACTCGCTCCAGCCTCTCAATATCTTTCCTGAGGGTGGGCAACCAGAACTGCACAGCATACTCCAGGTGCGGCTGAACAAGGGAATTGTACAGTGAGAGCACAATCTCCTTGTTCCGAAACTGAAATTGCCTCCTGATATAACCCAATAGTTTGTGGGCTTTCTTTTCCACTTCTACACACTGTTTCGTAAACTTAAGATCGCTGCTAATTAGCACACCCAAGTCCTTTTCTAAATCAGTCACCTCGATATTACTACCCAACATCGAGTAGTCCGACTTGGGATTGGCGTAGCCAATGTGCATCATTTTGCATTTACCCAAGTTAAACGGCATTTGCCATTTTTTGGACCACTCTCCTATCCTACCTACGTCCGCACGCAGTTCCTCGATCGCTTTGGGCATCCCAACATTGGCCCCAAGCTTGGTGTCATCAGCAAATTTGGCGATCCGACTGACAATGCCACCGTCGATATCATTTATGTAAATGATAAACAACAGTGGCCCCAAAACGGAACCCTGAGGAACCCCACTAGTGACCGAGGCCCAACCCGAACTAGCCCCTTTAATTACCATCCTCTGTCGCCTGTTCCTCAGCCAGTTTTCAATCCACCTACCCATTTCCCCACAGATACCCAGCGCGCGCACTTTTGCCATTAGCCGGTGGTGAGGTACCTTATCAAAGGCTTTCTGAAAGTCGAGATAAAGTATATCAATCGCCCTACTCTTATCGTACTCACTCAACATGACGTGGAAAAACTCGAGCAAGTTGGTGAGACACGACCTATGCCGTCTAAACCCATGTTGGGAGTCCCCAAGCAGCTTGTAGGAATCCAAATGGTCAACGATCCTATCAGCTATTATACTTTCTATTAATTTACCTACAACTGAAGTGAGACTAATGGGACGATAGTTCCCTGGACTTTCATGATCCCCTTTCTTAAAGATAGGGGTCACGTTGGCCTCCCTCCAGTCACCAGGCACCTGGCCCATCTCCAACGATTTGTTGAAGACTGTAGCCAGGTGGGGAGCCACCTGGTCGCGCACTTCTCGCAACACTCTGGGGAGAAACTGGTCTGGCCCAGGAGCCTTAAACGCGCTCAGTTTGTCTATTCTATCAGCAACGACTGTTGCGGTACATCTAACACTATCCAGGCCAGCACCTTCGTGCCTCACACCTGGCTCGGGGATGACGCGGGTATCCTCCCTGGTGAACACTCCCGCAAAGTACTCATTAAGCACATTAGCGATATCCGCATCGGAGGTCCGCAGAAGGCCGCTTCCATCCATGGTTGGAGAGAGAGAGAGAGAGATATATATACACATGGACAAAGTTGGGGAATGCAAACTACACTAGGATAATGTACGGAAATGTAAATGACACTAGAATAATGTAAGGGAACAAACTACACTAGGCACCACAGGGGGATGTAAACTACACTTGCTCCAAATTTTCTTCTCACCAATCATCAAGGATGTACACTTGACCTAACCAGGAGTGGACATCTGAATAACACACACACCATTTTTTTTAATTTGGAAGTAGATGAATTACAGCTCCCAAAGGGAACTTAATTCAGCTAGTTATATCTATTTAATTCATATTACTGAATATTTTTTCTTTTATTTCACAGTTAAATAAAACAAACTGGCAACAGCATATTTATCTTTACTGCTAGCCTACAGAATTAGTCTGTTTGAAGTTATAACTGCATTAAATAATGCCAAAGACCTTTGGATCAGGAAGAAAATCAGGGCATGAATGGAGTGAAGTCAATATTGATGGGACTAGTAAAGTTAGATGCAAACATTGCAATAATGAAATAAGTAATAAAATAGAGCAAATAAAAATGCATTTAATGAAATGTTTGAAACACATGGAATCAAGAAACAAGACTGACAATACTGCCAGTACATCATCTTCATACTGCCATGACATAGACCTCTCAGATGATCCAGACTCATCCTCACCACCACTGACACAATTACAGATGAAAAAAATAAAAATTCAAAAGAAAGTAAGCGATTTTGGCATGACAACAACTTTGCAGAAAAATGTCATTGATAACAAAATAGCCAAATTCTTTCATGCAAATAATATTCCATTTCTATGTGCAGAGTCTAAGTATTTTATTGAAATGATAGAGACTCTAAGACCAGGCTACACTCCACTTTCCCATCGAAATTTGTCTGGTCCACTTTTAAATACAATCCATGAAGAAGTAGAAAATTCCTTGAAGATGCAGTTGACTGAAGAATCAGGATGTATAACACCCTGATTGGCTGATGTCTACACTCTATAACCTGCTACCTCACCCAAAGAGTTATACCTGTAGGTCTATTTGTTGACTCATGTTTGCTTGCTTTGCATGTAAAATCATTATAGGCGCCTATATGACAATTTTTAAAAATAATTGCATATGCACTTCTTAAGTTTCATGAAAAAACCCACACATGGGTAAAATAATGGGTTTTTTCAAGTGGGTTTTTTTTAAAAACCCGGGTGGGTTTTTTCGGGCTGGGCCCACTAGTGCCAACCCTGGCTGGTAGTGTTGAGAAAAATACCATTAGATTTTTCTTACTGAGATATATAATGTCTGCTAATTTTCACAAAAATTGGTAATTATCTAACCTAACCCAGTTATTTGGTTGAATAAGTATCCAGCCCTATTATAATTTTTTTTTTTTTTTTTTTTTTGTATATTTCAGAGAATTATATAATATAGGTAATTTAAATTACATAATTAATTAATTTATATGGACATTCATAAGTGTGATGAACTTCAAACCTGCTATCCTGTTTAAAGGTAAAGCTATGTACGTATATAAGTACCTTATACTGGGCTATAGGTACTACCCTATAGAATAAGTTCAGTTTTAAGAGTTAGATGAGTTTTAATAGAATTACTTTGTGTATTTATTCATTGTGCACAACAGTATGTACCCATGTGAAAATAAGCTTATTTAAACCTTAGAGTAAGGATTTTTTTGGCATCTGTATTTATTTCAATCTGTAAATCAAACTGCACATTTTTTCTTGTTGTAAACCTCTGAAACAAGATCAGTAGGTCCCAAATTTTATTTGTGCCATCTAAGCAAAAATAGCTTTTAACAGGGTTGGATACAATGAATAACTATAATTGTATTTTTAATTAATTGATCCTAATTTCCATTAATTGTGATTCAAAATAAAAATAAAGGTACCATATTTTTTTCCTTATAAGACACTGCATCATGGAAGACGCACCCTGATTTTGGAAAGGTAATTCTAAGAAAAAAAGTTTTTGACTTGTGGAAGACGCACTCTGATTTGCTTTATTAGAATGGCAATGACAAGGTGAAGGTGAAGGTTGAGGTGAAGGTTGAGGTGGAGGTGGAGGTGAAGGTGAAGGTTGAGGTGAAGGTGAAGGTTGAGGTTGAGGTGAAGGTTGAGGTGAAGGTTGAGGTTGAGGTGAAGGTTGAGGTGAAGGTTGAGGTGAAGGTTGAGGTGAGGTTGTTAGGTGAAGGTTGAGGTGAGGTTGTTAAGTTAAGTTTGGTGAGGTTGTTAAGTTAAGTTTGGTGAGGTTAGGTTAGGTTAAGTTTGGGGTAATGGTTCAGAATACGGGCACCACTTAATTAAGCAAAATTTCGGAAAATACCAGACAAAAAGTTGTTTCTCTCATTAAAATACTACGTTGATTGCATATGTCCCATAGTCAAAAAAACAAAGTTAGAAAATTACAAAAAACATTTTTGGGTATGAATCTAGTAAATTTTGAGTTGGCAACCCTACTATCGTATCATTCATTCACTTCAGTTTAAAAATGGCTTCGGTCTGTGACGGATATGCGGTGACACTAGTAGAGCTCGCATGCAATGTTCCCTCTAAGGTGTGCGCGTGTGCGCGCGCACACGCATTGTGAAACCCGCGCACACAGCAAAATAAAATGCGCACAGGCTCAAGCGTATCATGAGTCACGACAGTAAATGAAGTAATTTAAAAAATATACCGTCACACAAGGTCTGACCATTTGCATCAACATACTCTATAGTCGCTCTTTTAAGTATTAACCCCTTCTGCCCGATTTCGCCGACGTCCGCGCAGTTACGCAATACTGATTTTTTTTACTCTTATGTATTTGCATTCTTTCTTTTATACATTAACGCATTGAATATAAACCTTCTCTTTCTTATTTTTGCATAAAAACGAATAGTAATTATCTCAATTTATTCCTATTTTGTGAATGGATAAAATCATGTATTAATCTTGATAGTCTGTTTTAAATTACTAAATGCTAAAAATTGTTTTGAGAAATGATAACTATCATAAAATAGTCATTTTCAATTAATGTTTTTTATTTTATTTCTTTATTTTGTTGAATTTTATTTTACTATTTTTTATTTTATTCATATTTTTAGAATGGATAAAATGTTTTCTTTTTTAAGAATATATAATATTGTAAACAGTTTTTTAATATCCATTTAATAGTACCGTAATGATCAAGCTATCACCTTATGGAAATTATATTTATTAAGTATTTAACATTTATATACCTATATATTTAATTTGGAAGATAATAGCGCTCAGAAAAGTTTGCACAATTTGTCACCATGAATCTAAATGTATGCACAACAAAAATTTCTTGCGCACACGGACTAAAAAAAATTAGAGGGAACATTGCTCGCATGGTATTCTCCCTTTAAATGTGTGTCCAATTTGTATAATTTAGGTCTCAGGGGTATGGGGATGGAGCCCCCATAAAGATCACATATCACAAATTGATCAGTATAGGGTTTTACAATTTTTAGGTTGGGTTTTCCATGAAACCAAGGTTTTTCTCATGTTTTTTTCCCTCCAAAACATGCTAAAACCATTGGTTTCCTATTGTTTAGGATAAATCTGATCATCGCTATTACAGTAAATTATTGCTTATACTGTTTCCCCACCCAAAACCCCCAGTTCCCACGGTGGTCCCCCCAGATTGTAGTAGGGGTTGGGGGGTGAAATCACTTCAAGCAATAATTTACTGTAATGGTGATGGTTGCATTCATCCTAAACAACAGGAAACCAATGGTTTTAACATGTTTTGGTGGAAAAAAAAACAAAAATTAAGGTGGTGCCCCTATTCTGAACCGTTACAAAGTTTGGTTAGGTTAAGTTTGGTTACGTAAAACATTTTTCTGGTATTTTTTGTTTAAATTTAGCCTTCACTTCTTCGGAATATGAGCGGATTTGAGAAATTTTAAAATTGAAAATTTCTCAAAAATGGCTTATTTCCCAAAGAAACGAAGTTCAGATTTGGGTTATTATTCATTTTTTGACCCAGTCACACCCAGCTATAACAGCAATATATATTGAATAACCAATCAAAACTGAATAAGAAAATATATATATATATATATATCTTGTGCAAATTTGTATAAAATATTTTTTTATTAAAATATATTTCTTATTTTTGGTGTTTTTTCAATATATATATTATATATAGATCGATTATTTTGGTGAATATGTCTTATTTTTGGTGATTCTAGCTACTTCTACTTAATTCAATTTGTCCTGTTTTACAAATAAATCATTTTTAGCAATTATTCATCTGTTCAGTTCAATTTTGTGTGACGAAGTATGACGTGTCAGTTATGCATATTTGATTTTGAAGACGTGATCCACCATATTGCCCTCGATGAAGACAAGAGTTTAGACCTTTTTTTCAATCATGGAATAATTAAGACATCTGTGACCTGCCCTAAATGCAATAGTGCTTGTATTTTAAGAAAAGGCCAGAAGGTCTTTAGGTGCCGTAAAAAAAATCCTAAAAATAAATGTGTCATTTCAGTTTAAGGGCAGATGAAATTTAGTGGACTACCCATGCAAGGTTGGCACATGTTATTACATTATCATTTGTATAATTTAGGTCTCAGGGGTATGGGGGCAGAGCCCCCATAAAGATCATGCATCACAAATTGATCGGTCCTAATGTTTTGCAGACAGTTCAGTACGTGACACCGGTTAGGTCAACTGTATACCCTTGATTGGTTAGGTTAAGTCATGATATTTTCATTTAAATTCATTAGTTTAAACGAAAATGACGAGTACAAACTTTTCTGGTTAATTTTGAGGGGTTTTGTACGAAACTGCCATCCATTTCCCGTGTAAATACATAGTTTTCAAGATGACGATATCTCAAAAACTACACATTTGCACAGGAAATGGATGGCAGATTCATGCAGAACACCTCAAAATTGACCAGAAAAGTTTGCTCTCCTTATAAAAAGAGTGGGTCAAAAAACGAATAATTACCCAGATTTGAACAAATCACACCAAAATACACCAGAAAAATGTGTTTTGGTCCAGAAAAGAGAGGAGCAGGAGAGGGAGAGGATGTAGATACTTTTAAAAAACACTTGGACATGTTTTTAGCCAACATAGCCAACCAACCCACATTGCTAGGGTATTCCTCTGCCAGACGAGCCCTCACAAATTCAATAGTGAACCAAATCGTATAGCATGAGTAAGAGAAAAGAGTGGTGACTACGTTGTGGCCTGCTTCGAGGCACTGAGCGGACTTCGTGGGAGCAGCAAACCCTTGAGGCAGAAACGCTTCAAGGTAAATTCAAGGTAACCTGCGCAGAGAAAGGCCGAACCTAGGCCAAAAACCTAAGCCCAACCACCAACGTCAAAACAAAATAGCAAAACTGGCAAAGCCTGACAGTAAAGAGGCCCAGCGCACCACAAATAATGCAAATGAGCAAAGAATAAAATAATAACTAAAAGCTAAACATCAATAAACAAGACAAACGTAATAATACCAGCACGAGAGAGCGAAAATCAAATGGCTGGAGCACAGCAAACACATCCTATTACCACGAAAGTTCATCAAAAGCATAAATCTGGAAATGATGTTCGCAAAACCCGCGAAAAAACGTCATCACTCACATTTGTAAACAAAAACAAAACTCAGTGAGCCTACAATGAAGAGTACAACAACAATACCAACAGCCACTTTATTTCAGCCTCAACAGGTACAAACATTATACAAGCGGTTGGTGTCAATAATCCAGCAGGGTTGCAAGCACCTTAAACAGAAAAAAATAAAATAAATATACAAGCGGTTCATTGAAGGTTGAAAGATAGTTCTCTGGAGCAGTGACTATGTATGTTAGGTTAAGTGGCTATGTTGGCCTTATTTTTGTATTAAGTTCAGTGTATAATATTTAAGATTGTACTTGTATGTTAGGTTAAGTGGCTACGGATTGTGAATGATCCGCAAATAACCACAATAAAGATGTTTTGTTGTTGTATGTAGGCCAATTGAACATTACATTACATTTCATTCGGAAAACATGAAGCCACTTCGGCCTATGAAGGTTATCAAATCATGAGCTATAATTTATAATAATAAAATCTTGCAAAACGTCGATCTCAAGTCAGCTAATTAACATACAACTACTACTACCAAAGTAGCCTACATAACTTAAGCTAAGAATATACACTATTTACAATCTACAAACTATCTTTCATTCATGAAAGTGTCCAAATTTTCCTTAAAACTAACTAATGAGCTACTATTTACACATATCATACGGCAAGTCATTCCAAAAATCTACTAGTCTATAACTGAAAAAGTATTTTCATAAATCAAGTCAACAAGTCTGTTTTCTAATTTCCTTATTATGACCTCGAGTTATTCCATCAGCCTCTAATAAGAAAAGTTATGTACATCTAAACTGTCCAAACCTGAAAACATTTTGAACATCAGTATCATATCTCCCCCCATAACAAAGTCTCTCAAAACTAAACATACCCAGTTCCTTTAATATTTCTCTGTATCCCAATCTTCTTAGGTGAGAGATAAGCTTGGTCCTACATTGCACTTTTAAGCATATTAATATCATGTCTAAGGTGAGGGGACCAAACTTAAATGCAGTATTCTGAGGCCTAATGTAAGAATTATATAATTTACAGATGACTTTCTTCCTCTTGTAACTAGCATACTTCTTAATAATACCAAGCATTTTATTTGCCTTATTTCTAGCCTCTACCAAGGTAACAATTTTACGTACATACGACGTTGTCACAAGGTTGCATTTTAGCACTGTGACGTATATACAACGTAAATGTGTGTGGTCTCAGTTACATCTTCACAGTGTTATGATATTACGTAAACTTTACCAGAAGCGTCATTTGGAGGGGGGCCGTGAGGGGCAGTCACCCCCCAAGCTCGCCACGGGGGCCTTCAAGGCCCTCCAAATGATAGTTTCTTAAAACAAACAAACAAACACTTTATTTCAGACTCAACAGGTAGAAACATTATTCAAGAGGTCCATAGAAGATTAAAAGATAGTTGTCTGGAGCACTTACTAAGTAGGCCAGTGAATCACTGTGTATAATGAACATACAATTGCCTACGCCAATGCTTACAGAGTTGAGATTTATAAAATATATCGGAGACCAGACGACTAATTATAGCTTCTGTTATCTTACTGACTGACTCACCAAGCCTAGTGATAACTCTAAATACAAAACTGCGAATGACACTGGCACAGTTAGGCACCTTATTGACTACAAACAGCATACTGACACTAGAAGGAGCACCATTTACAAATCTTGGAGTCCTTAATGAACTCCTAAAAATATTATTATATGCAACATATAATTTCCTCAAATTATACATCCTGTAGTTCCACCACTTCTTGTTGCGGTTATATATAGGCCCCCAAATCAAACAGCTGCTACGGACGAAGCGTTATATCGTGAACTAAAGAGAATAATCGGTAGTGAGCAGGCTTTAGTTATGGGTGACTTTAATTGCGCCAACGTGAATTACGATACAATGCAGGGAGACGCGGAAGGTAATCGTTTAGTTAATTTTCTCGAGGATAGCTTTCTTATTCAAAAGGTTGGGGAACCTACGAGGTTGGACAGTATTTTAGATTTAGTAATAACTACGGATGATAGGCTAATTACTGATCTTCAAGTAATAGAACCGTTGAGCAATAGCGATCACAATATGGTAGAGTTTGTCCTCTCAGTAAGTCACTCGAAACCAACTAACTCGACTAAAATTCCTAGCTTCCAGCACGCAGACTTTAGTAAATTTCGAAATAAATTTTCACACGTCAATTGGGAAAACGTAATGGGGAACTCCAACGCAAAACTAATGTGGGAATCGTTCGTAACGGTATTTAGGACTATAAATGAGGAATGTGTACCGTACAAAATTAAGCGTGCGAAAGTAAACAACAAGCCCTTGTGGTTTACTTCTAGAGTAGGAGACATTATAAAGAGTAGAGAGAGGGCTTATAGGCTATACAAGTGCGATAAAGATAATCTGTTGTTACGAAACAACTACATATCTCTAAGGCGTGAAGCTAAAAGTGTAATAAAAAAGTCAAAACGCGAATTTGAAATCTCCATAGCTCGTGACGGTAAAGAAAACCCCAAGCGATTCTTTCAATACGTCAATAATAGAAATCCAGTAAAAAGTGTCTTAGGTCCATTAAAAAATGGAAATGGAGATCTAGTCTCTGAAAACAAGGAAATGGCTACCTTGCTAAACGAATTTTTTAAGTCAGTTTTTACTATAGAAGATGTAACGAATATCCCTACGGTCATAGACATAATACCTTTTGATAATGGTAATATTTTGGATAATATTGTCGTTAGTGAAGGGGAAATAATGCGCTATATTGATAAAATGAAAACGCGTAAATCACCGGGCCCGGATTCCATATATCCCATACAACTAAAAGAATTAAAAGATAGCATTGTTGTGCCGCTAACAAAGATTTTTAATGCGTCTATTTCTGAGGGGTGCGTACCAGATAATTTCAAGTTAGCAAACGTAACACCTATCTTTAAGAAAGGCGATAAAGGTGCGGCGGGAAATTATAGGCCAATCAGTTTAACGTCTGTTGTAGGTAAGCTACTGGAGTCAATAATTAGGGATCGTATAGTCGAACACTTAGAAGTGCATAATCTGGTTAGAAATACGCAGCACGGTTTTAGGCGAAACAAATCTTGCTTAACTAATCTTTTAGAATTTTTCCAAAGCGTGGTTAACGTTTACGATAGACATCGGGCGGTTGATGTAGTGTATTTAGATTTTCAAAAAGCGTTTGACACCGTGCCGCACAAAAGACTGATTGAAAAAACTAAGGCTCATGGAATCAGGGGTGTAGTAATAAATTGGCTAGAAGAATGGTTGCGAGGCAGGAAACAGAGGGTGGTCGTTGATGGAGCGGAGTCGTGTTGGGCTAATGTAGCGAGTGGCGTTCCTCAGGGTTCTGTATTGGGCCCCTTGCTTTTTCTTATATATATTAACGATTTAGATGTCGGCCTAGTCAGTACAGTTTCAAAGTTTGCGGATGACACGAAGCTGGGTGGTAGGGCGATTAATGACGAAGATAGAGGTAAAATTCAGGAAGATCTGAATAAAATCGTTGATTGATCAGTCACATGGCAAATGAGATTTAACGTGGATAAGTGCAAAATTATGCATATAGGTTCGCGTAACGGTAATTTTGCGTATAGTATGTCAGGGAAAGATTTAACAAGCGTAGAGCAGGAAAAAGATTTAGGAGTTATAGTCACTGGTGATTTAAAAGTAGCGAAACAAAGTACAGCGGCGGTCAATAAGGCGAACAAAGTGTTAGGTTTTATAGCTCGAAATTTTGAGTACAAATCGCGCGATATTATAGTTCCTCTTTATAAATCATTAGTTAGACCCCATTTGGAGTACGCGGTCCAATTTTGGAGTCCGCATATGCGCAAAGATATAGACAAAATCGAAAGAGTTCAAAGACGAGCAACTAAGATGATTCCGTCTCTTAGGTCAAAGTCGTACGAGGATAGGCTTAAAGAGTTAAAATTGACTACACTCGAGACTAGGAGGTTAAGGGGTGATCTAATCCAGGTTTTCAAAATTATGAATGGGTTTGATAACGTAGATAGAGATAGCTTTTTCGAAATATCTCAATATAATAGGACTAGAAATAACGGGTGTAAGTTGACAAGTAGAAGGTTCGAGACAGCAGTTGCGAAAAACTTTTTTACGCATAGAATAGTAAATAGCTGGAATAGTTTGCCGGTAGAAGTAATTAGTAGCACGTCTATAAACATGTTTAAGAATCGATTGGACGCGCATGTTGATAGAAAGGGTATAGTTTAAGATAGTAAAATTAAGGCTTTGTGGGGATAGATCCCACAGCTCAACACAAGTGTTGTGGGATATAGGGAGGCAGCGTCTTGGGTTAGGGGATACTCTCTGTCCTTACACACCCCATTTAAATTTGACTTGGTCCGCAATCGATATGAACCGTGACTTGATGGATACCGTAATGAAATTGACTGGATTCTTTGGATCTGATATATTTGCATGTCCGTTATATAATAGATATAGAGTGTAACATATTTGTGGATAGTAGTCTATTATGACTTGATCCTCTGGATCGAGAGATTCTATCTTTAGTTTTAAATCGATAATTAATTATTTTTAAATTGATAATGTATATGGTTGTAAATTTTGACTTGGTCCGCAATCGATATGGATCGTGACTTGATGGATACCGTAGTGAAATTGACTGGATTCTTTGGATCTGATATATTTGCATGTCCGTTATAAATAGATATAGAATGTAACATATTTGTGGATAGTAGTCTATTATGACTTGCTCCTCTGGACCGAGAGATTCTATCTTTAGTTTTAAACCGATAATTAATTATTTTTAAATTGATAATTATTTAGTTTCGTAAAAATTGGTCGTTGCCAATTTACCGGCAGTTTTTAAATAAGTTTCTTATGTTCTTGTGGTTCGGAACCCACGTAAAATTGTAGGTCCCCTCCGCCACCACGGAGGACATACACAATACACGATTACGAACACAGTTAGGTAGACCAGCCATGAGTGGATCCTAGGGTCTTTGTTGGTCTGAAACATTATAACATTATAACATTATAACAAATGAGCTGTATACAGTGGAGTACAAAATGTTTTGAACAAAATCAACTTAACATCTAATGTACACATATGAAATTTTCTAATCAAAGTATTTCCCTGAACATATAATTGTCTACATTGCCTTAGAATATCACAGTCATCTGAAAGACTATCTGTTAGTATGTGGCCAAGATACTTAGTCTGGGTTACTTCTGACAGCACCATACCATTCAATTGAAATTCAAGAAATTGTATATTAGGGTGTGACCGTTGCCCTCCAAAAATCAAAAAATGGTCCTACAATGCTGTTCAAAGTTTTAGTGTTGTGTATTTATCTACGAAACACCCCTGTAAATTTTCTTGGAGATCGGTGCATGTTTGAGCTAGCACCTTCGTACCAGCAAGTATTGCTATTTCAGCTTATGAACTTCATAAATAAGTGTGAAAATAGCACATTTTATCAGATTTTCATTTCCGGGTCTGGAACGCTGACCCACAAATTTTCCACGTATTATTTTTTTGCATTTAATTTTAATGATGCTCTTTTCTTTTCCCTTGACAGTGATTTGATGTTGTGAATAGAGAATTTAATCATGGATACACGGCAAGATGATGAGTATGTCAGAATGTTATTGGGCACCGTACCCCGAGAAGAAGAAAAGGAAATAAAGGGCTGCAAACTGTCAACTAATAGGCAGGTCTTACTATGTCTGTTAGCAAACCTTCGGGATATGCATTGGGACCAGGCTTTATCTGCCACCATTGACAGTGTGCTCTTGCATTACCAGAAGGCGAATGTCCCGACCATTACAGGCAGGAACAATATTGGCCGAGTGATTAAAACTTACTATGACAAAGACTACATGATGCTTATGAAAAAGAATGAGGATAGAAGACGGGCTGATGATCCTGGAATTATGAAGTTTAAATCAGAATTGAGCCTGATGATGAAATTTTATAAGAACACAGTGTTGAAAGACATGGCGGCTGCGAAAAAGGGGAAAACTCAGGCCGAACAAGATGCCATCGATACTGACATACTCTTTATGAAAAGCATGCTAAGTGACAGAGTAGCTACCTACTCTGGGGGTAAACAAAGTACTCACAGAAAAGGTTCAGAAGCGACAGAAAAGGCAGATGCGAGAAGAGAAGCGACAAAAGAGAGAGCAATGTGATCATGCTGAGAATGTACAGGCTGATATTGATTCACCTATTAGCTCTGATGAGGACGATGACATTAATGAGGCCAGCACTGCTGAACCAAAGAGAAAACATCGAAGAACAGTGAAAGAGGGAGTTTCAATTTTTGTGCCCCATGATATTCTGAAGTCGGCAGAACTTGTTTCATGCAGTGTTCGAAACATCTCGCCGACCCAGCTGAGTGCAATTGTGTACTCCCTTGTATCTGCATGTGGTGGAGATACATCAAAGCTGAGTCTAAATGCAAGGACGGCCACCGATACCGAGCTTCCATCGTGTCAGAAATAAGTTTAAAAATCATGGATGAATGGCAACCATCAGACAAAGTACTGGTGCACTGGGATGGTAAACTTATGGACACGCTGGATTCCAAAGGCACTGATGATCGCCTGCCCATTCTTGTGTCTGGTGTCAATGGCACAAAGCTTCTTGGAGTCCCACCTCTTCCGCATTTGACTCAAAAAGCTGGCCTGGTTCAAGGAGACTTGATATCAACAGCAACCAAACAACTTCTGGTCGATTGTGAGTGTGAACAGAATGTCGTTGGTATGGTTTTCGACACAACTTCATCCAATACAGGTAAACCTATTTCAAACATCAGCGTGAATTTATCACATTAATACCAAAATACAGTGAATGATTTAACAGAAATCTGCAAAAAGCACGTGCCTGAAATGGTGGCCTTAAACTACAATTACATTTTTTTTTCAGGACAAAAAACAGCTGCTTGCGTCTCCCTCCAAAAGGAATTAGAGCGTGCCGTATTCTGGTGCGCCTGTCGCAGGCATGTGGGCGAAGTCATCCTAGGTGTTTGCTGGGATTGCTTGAAAGTGGAGGGCTCTTCAAGTCCAAACATAATGGTTTTCCAGAGGTGAGTCATAAGCTTTACAAAATAACAAGGAATATTATTATCTAATGAACAAATTTAGTGGAATTTCTTTTATTAGACTTATAAGATATACTAACACCAAGCAAATGATCGATCATATCAATCTAATACCCCTAAAACAATATTATAGATTAGTACGAAATACAATAATCCCAATAATTGCATTTCTAGGTTCAAGAACCATTTCTCTCAACTGGCGTACAATGAAAAAAAGAAATACTACTACCCCGCAATGCCTGGAGTGTTTGAGGAGGCCCAGCAGGAGATGGCTGACTTCTTCCGTGAATCTCTAGCCCAACCATTTACACGTGGCGACTACAAGGAGCTGGTAGAGTTTTGTCTGCTGCTTGTAACTAAAGGATCCGAGCCAGTGAACTTCACAATGGTCTACCCCGGCGCACTCACTTCACAAAGCAAGGTGGATGGCTAAACTGCTCTATACCCTCAAGATTGTTCTTTTGTCAGGCCAGATCAAAGAGCAGTTTCCCAAAGCCGAGGTTGTGACTAAAAGTCAAATCAGCAAGTTAGAACGGTTTGCTGTGTTCACAGTCGCTGTTTATGTCCCATGGTGGATTGTTTGCCCCGTTCCAGCAAGTGCGCCACTGAATGACTTGAATTTGGTCGAAACCTTGGCTGAATTTGCCCCATATGACGCCACAATAGTTGACAAAGCACGTGTGGCACTCGGTAGACACACTTGGTACCTAACTGAGGAGTTGGCTCCACTGGCTTTGTTCTCGTCCCAAGTACAAGAAAGGACAAAAGAGGAGATGAGGAAGGCGCTTCTTTGCCATGAAGGCACTGAAGTTACTAAGAGAGTGGGGCTCAATCATGGGGGCTATGGAAAGCCATATCTTCCCCCTGTCCCAGAAAGTGGCACTGCCCTGATGGACCTAATTGGGCCTCACTCAAGACGGTTCTTCACCATTTTAGGCATGCCCTATCAGTTTCTCCACAGTCCAGCCAGTGAATGGGCGGATCATGACGACTACCTGAACATGAAACGGGTTGTGGACAAGCTTCAGGTCGTCAAGGAGACTGCAGAGCGTGGTGTAAAACTTTGCCATGACTTTCTTAATGTTGCCAGGGATGAGGAGCGCTTTCAAGAAGTCCTTCAAGTAGTTGAAAATGACAGACTCCGCGTTCCTAATCAGCGCAAACGATCATCTGTTTCCGAACAGAAATCATGGTTTCTTGCTCTAGAGAAATAATACCTTGTGAATATATGATAAAACCCCTTAATGTACCATGAGAGAATAAGAATGATTAACTTTTTTGTGTTAGTGATAACAGCTTTTAATTAAGACAGGCAAATGATTTGTGTTTAATATCCCGTATGATGGTTGTGTAATCTCATATATAGGCGCGTATGTCGTATAAGCAAAACCGCTATTTTTAAAATTGCTGGTGCTCACTCGAATATGCATGAATCTTCAAAACATTGCACGTGGGTATTGTTTATGTCGATATGCAACACCAAAATTTTGAACAGCATTGTAGGACAAAGTTGGGGCAACTGTCACACCCTATTGTATATACTTGTAGGCCTTGGTCCCCATAATCATGATATGACTTTTAGTAAAATTATATTTCATGTCATTATCATTCCCATGCCTTTCGCAAACTTTTAAAAGTTTGCTGAGCCCTTTTACAGATGGAGAAATAAGAATTAGATCATCTGCTTCAGGGGCGTCCACAGGATCAATTAAGTAAGGGGGCACTTCCAAATACAGGGGAGACAAGTATTTGCGAGCTCTAGAGGGGTCCGGGGGCACGGGAAATTTTTTAAATTTACCTTGTCTGGGACAGCATTTCCTGCCTTCTGGAGGCACTTCGGAGGGCAAATTATAGGGCTTCAAATACTGAAAAATAAGGATTTTTTTTACACATCCTTTGTATCTCCATGATATTAGGGTGAAACTAGATACACAATAACTTCATAGATATACAAGTTTATTATTCTTACATAATATACATATAAATAATTGTCATGGGACTCAGAAGGTTATTGAAGACAGTATTCAGCTCTTTAAGTAATGTACAAGATATCCTTCCTAACCATCTCGTAGTCGCGTTCTCAACAACAAATTTTACATGTTTTAATTTTAATCACAAGATTTTCTCTTCATATCAACAATATGGGAACTTATACAATATTAAAAATATATATAGTAACCAATTACTATCTTCAAATATTATTACTGGATTTTGGGTTTATGATAAAATCTATCTATAAGCAGTTGACGAAAAAACGAGGGGGCTTGGTCCCATGGTGTCCCCTTGTGTGGACGCCCCTGAGATCTGCTTACATCAGATGATTAACAATCATTGTACCAAGATAGCAGCCTATTTTACAAGTGTTCAGTACAATAGATAGATTATCTATATGAACATTGAATAAGTAGGGGGATAATATCCCTCCTAGCCTGACACCACTGATTGCAGAGACTGGTTCTGAATTGACCCCACCCAATCTTAAAATCATTGTCTGGTGATTATACCAGAACATTAATATACGGACCAAGTAACCAGGCACATTACGATTTACAAGTTTCATAAATAATTTGTCATTAACGCTGAAATGCCTTAGAGGCATCCAAGAAACACAAAAATACTCGTACATTAGCATCTAAAGTTTGATATTTACAGACCATCTCTTTTAAGGTGTATATATACACAATTACACATGTCAGTACCGTGTTTCTTTTTTAAACCAAATTGGTTATAGCTCGCATCAGGTAACATTTAAGTCTATTAATGAGTGTAATGCCGGAAAAGGAGACTCAATTCAGGCTTTATTTCACTAACAACTGAACACTGTAAATACAATAAGAAATATAATAACAGATAATCAATACAAATAGACATAACAATACTTACATTTTAGCGTTAAAATTTAGTATTAAACAAGTTAGTATTAGGTAACAAGTGCGCATAATTCACAATTAAGGTACGTATAACATAACAGATAAGTATAATCAAGATTACATATAAGGCAATAGAAATACAAAACCGACCATGACAAGGCAATGTAGAACAGCATATAATTATAAGTAACAAGTATTACTAGCTAAGTAATTGCTACTATACCTTATATAGACCCATTGATTTTACCTTTTTTTCTTTTAGAACTGGCACTAAAACAACGGATAACATTGTATCTGACAAAACACCATATCACTGGTATTCCCAGGGGGTTTCCTGTTGCCCGGAAACCCCCTAAGATCCTAAATTTATTATTATTATTATTATTATTATTATTATTATTATTATTATTATCCAGGTTGCCTGCTTCAGGCAAAATTTTAGCGGTAGAACAAACCCCTATAACTACACAAATAAGTGTTTTTGAAAACCATGGACGTCATGAAGGTTCAATTATGGAAACATCCCCTTCTAAAATCATAGGCACGCCCCTGCATATATCAGTAAACCTGTAAAGCACAAAGCTACCAAACGCACTAATCTATCACTACTAAATTTCAGATGTTCAGCAGAAATACTATCAATACCACAGGATTTGTTACAATCTAAACATTTTATGGCCTATTTAGTCTCAAATACACTAACTGTCGTATTTGGTCTATAGATAGCATCATAACTGATATTATTGCTCATATGTACAAAATTGAATAACTCACTGTTGTGTTCTTTCAATAATTTGACTATTCTTAGTCCCAGTTACATTTTTAATGTTAGCAGGGAGAGACATTGCACGATTATTTATTGCTTTTATTCTCCCCAAAAGTTCCTGGGATTCTTAGTGGCAAGCTTTTTAGCCAGAACATCCCTGCTTTACTCATCCTCATGATTTTTTATATACCTTAGTGCATACTTGAACCTGGCATTAGCCCTCTGTTTTTTGTTTTTGATTGCGGATATAAAAATAACTCCAACTATTACCTCAGACCACAATATAATCGAGTTATCAACAAATATGGCGATAACATTAAAAGACAATACACATACGGAAGGAAGAAGCAAATTTGGGGCTTTTAACTTAAACTCCAAGACCATAAACTGAGAAGAAATCAGATCACACATGGCCCAAATAGAGTGGAGAACAATTTTCGAGAATAAAACAACTGAGGAAATGCTAACAACCTTGGAAGAAAAGACGCTGAGAATTTTTGAAAAATGTGCTCCGAAAGCATAGCCAAAAAGAAAGAGGAACTGGCTAGAGAGGCAAAAGAGAAGAATATTCCGCAAAAGAAAGAGAGTAGCAACAAAGTTACTTAATTGCAGAGAGACAAAATGCTAGGAAAGAAATACAAGAAAAACTGGAGAAAATCGATTGGGAAATACAAACCCTGATAAAGGGCCATACAGAGAGGGAAGAGGAAAAGGCGGTAGAAGCAATAAAGGAAAATCCCAAATACTTCTACAGCTATGCGAAAAGGAAAACAAAAATGCGCGCTACTATGGGCCCTTAATTAAGGAAAGGAAATAATGAACTAACAGACGATCTAAAAGAAATATCTGAAACATTGAGAGCCCAGTATGAATCGGTATTCAGTACCCCAAAAGTTGACAAAGCGATACCTGACACAGATGCATTCTTCAAAGAGAAATTGCAAGGAGAATGTATAACAGACTTTGATTTTACCCCAGAAGATGCAGCGACAGCTATAGGACAAATGAAGTCACATTCAGCTGCAGGTCCGGACAAATGGAACGCACTATTAATTAAAAACTGTAAAAATGAAATAGCTACACCCTTATACTGAATATGGAGAAGATTCTTAGACACGGAAAATACCGAGCATCTTGAAACGAGCAAATTATCGTCCCTATATATAAAAGAGGAGATAGATCTCAAGCAAAGAACTATAGACCAGTGTCCTTGACGTCCTACCTCATCAAAATTTTTGGAAGAATAGTCAGAGAGAAAATCTATGACTTCTTGGAGACATTAGAAAGATTCAACGAAAATCAACACGGATTCCGATCAGGAA
Source organism: Bathynomus jamesi (assembly GCA_023014485.1). Taxonomy (NCBI): domain Eukaryota; kingdom Metazoa; phylum Arthropoda; class Malacostraca; order Isopoda; family Cirolanidae; genus Bathynomus; species Bathynomus jamesi. Next base: position 734,748 of record JAJOZX010001455.1, read on the forward strand.
GATCATGCCTATCACAACTTATAGAGCATTATAACAATATCCTAGATGCACTTGAAAGCAATGAAAACTATGATGTCATATACATGGATTTTGCTAAAGCTTTCGACAGATGCGATCATGGTATAATAGCACATAATATGGGAATAACAGGCAAAGTGGGAAAATGGATCTACAACTTCCTCAGAAATCGACTACAGGTGGTCAAAATTCAAGGTGTATCATCATCAGAATCAGAAGTACGCAGCTCAGTACCATAAGGTACAGTGCTGGCCCCACTCCTGTTCATTATCATGCTGACAAACACAGACAGTGGAGTAAACAGCAACAGTATAGTAACATCATGTGCGGACGATACAAAGATCAGCAGGAAAATCAGCAATGCAAACGAAGTAGAGGCCTTGCAAAGAGACACAACCAAAATATACAAATGGTCAGAAGACAACAATATGACATTTAACACCGAGAAATTTCAGCTCTTGAGATATGGTAGAAATGAGGAACTTAAAAAGACTGCATATTATGCTCCAGATAGTGTTCGAAAATCTAAAAGAGGAAGAGCCATTGTTGTCCCAAGGCGATATGATGACTAAGCTGATTGATGCAGCATTGCTTGTATATATTAAGTTAAGGTGTATATATATCCATCTCATAATTGTAAGGTTAGTGAAAAATTCACTTAATTCAGAGCGAGCATTTTTGGGCTCTTGTGGCATCATTGTTTGGGTACTCTTGTGACATTATTTTTTTGGGGGCACGCGTCTTATAGAGAGCTTTCTTGCAATTCAGTTTGGTTGTTTAGATACAAGATTGTTGCATCGTGCAATGGTGCAGGTTGTGTTGTTGTTGCAAGGTTTAGAAAGAAGACCATAAATAGTGCCTCTTTTGTTTTTATCTTAATTTTATGCAACTGAGGCCTGAGGTAGGCCCACATCGAGTCAGCAACCCTGAGGTAGGACCTAATAGGACCTCCAAGTCCGTAAGTTTTTAGTCTAGCTTAACTTGGGCTGTAGGTTGAACTGGCCCTTCAGAGCTTGGCCGTTCACCGCTCAGCTGGAATTCTGAACCCAATAAAATAAAAAATAACATGGTCCTTCGAAACCGGATTCTAGCCCAAGGCTGAGTCAGTGACTATTTTCTGGCAAAGTTCTGAGTGTGCAAATTGTAGCCCAAGTTAGGCCTGGACGGGTTGAGCATAATTGAATTAAGGTCCCAGGGTAGAAAGTTTGGTCGCCCAATTGCGAAACTTGGCTGCTTGTCTGTCGTTGTTTTGGGCCTACATTTTTACCGGTTTGGTTAATTTTGGTTTATTATCTGTAGGCAAAGGTTGCAGATTTCAGTGCGGCAGTTACTTGGATGGAAAATTTGGTATTCCATACTGGTGGTTGGTCAGTACCCCAACCAAGCAATTCAGTTTACTTGAAAAAAGCAAAAATTTGAGTTTGATAGGTTTGGTTAAGTATTTTTGCCAATTCAGCTTATTTGGCATTGAGCCCAATTGTTGTTTGCATTGAAGATGAGTGCAGCTGAATTGAACAAGTTTAAAAAGGAGAAGCGCCTACAAAGGTCTAATTACAAAGGTCATTGCCACTATAGATTCTGCCATAGAGCAAGAGGATTTAAGCTTAGTGACTGCGCAGGTTTCCATATTAGAAACTAAAAAGGTTGCTCTAAGCGAAGTAAATGTTAAAATTGAGGCTCTTATAAAAGAGGATGAAATAGAAAATAACATAATTTACTTTGAAGAGATTATTAATGATATAATTAAAGTATGCCACAGAGCAAAAGAATTTAGCAGCTCAGTACAGTTAGAGACCAGGTCTAATAATGAAACACAACCTTCAACAAATGGTGTTTGTGAAGTTAAGGTTAACAGATCTGCAGTTCAATTACCGAGGCTTGTACTCAAAACATTTTCTGGGAGTATTCAGGAATGGCAAGGATGGGCAGACAGTTTTCAATCAGCAGTTCATTCTAGTCAAGTGTTAAGTGCGGTGAAGAAGTTTAATTATTTGCAGTCCCTCTTGGAAGGGGAGGCAGCAAAGACAATAGCAGGATTAGCATTAACAGTGGCTAATTATAATGTGGTTTGGGATATATTAAAGAAACGGTTTGGTAAGCCAGAGATCTTAATTAAAAGCCACCTCCGCGAACTTTTAGCTATACCTCCTGTTAATAATCCCAATAGTGTCAAGGAGTTACGGCAGTTATATGATGAATTTGAAGTTAAAACTAGGTCCATGGACAACTTGGGTGTAGGAATGGAAAGGTATGGTATAATGTTGGTCACTATACTGGAGTCTAAATTGCCTAGTTCAATTTTACTTGAATTAAGTGTACATCCCCCTTCAGCAGATATTAAGTCTTTTAAGTACAGAATTAGCAAGACGAGAGGGAATTCAGTTTGCACAGTGGGATGTTAAACAAGGGGACAAAGGCAGGCACAGCACCAAAGTTTCTACAAAAAGGAATAGCCCAGGTACAGTGTCAGCTCTACAGCATCCTCTGAGAATACATTAAAGGGAATCAAGGAATGCACATTTTGCGAAGGCACCCACAAGTCATATAAATGTGAGGTGGCTGAGGCTTTACCTGTTGAGGAGAGAAAGGACAGGGTAACTAAGTCCACAGCATGTTTTAAATATTTTTTGAAAGGTCACAGAGCAAGGTTTCGTAAGTTTAAAATTTTGTGCAAAAAATGCCATGGCCGGCATCAGCCATTATTGTGTGAAAACACTCCTAGTAGGCCTACCCCAGAAGTAGAGACATCAGTGGCACCCACTGCTATGAACAGTGGCGGTTCCTCATATGGGCAATATGGGCAGCCGCACAGGGCGGCATTTGTGGAGGGGCGGCATGAGCGCCTGCAAAAAAAATAAAAATAAAAATAATAAATAAATAAAGAAATAAATAAAAATAAAAAATAAAATAAAATAAATAATAAAAGATCAATAAATATATTTTATTAATAAAAAACCATCTATTGCATTTTCCATAAACCTTCCCATAAAAGACCTAAACAATGCAAAATGCTTCCAGATTAATATTATTGGGAATAAAGGCCCATACTTTAACATATGTAATGTTATTTTTCTGGGTTTGGTTAAATAGTGAAATGTATATTATTTATTACAGAACGAATCTTCACACTAAGCCACTAAGGTCTGTCAAATAACCGCAAATGGATAAGAAGAGGTCAAAGCTATCAGGTGCTCAGTTTAGAAAAAAGAGGAAAGAAGAAGAGGAGAAACGAGCAAAAGATAAAGGTATAGAGCTATGTCATCTACTCTTCACTGCTATATTGCACTGCTATTTTGTGATATAGCTTTCTGAGTCATTTGAAGTGTACTATTATGTATATAATTAGCCATTAACCAAGGAGGTTGTATTATTCATTTGTTTCCTATTCTAAAAGTTTAATAAATTGTGCTTAATAACATGTTAAATTAATTGTACTAGCCTATTCATGCATTGGTCTGTTATGTTCTATTTTACTATTTGCAGGGGCACTTTTGAAATATTTTGGAACACCCTCTGCCACTAGCCAGGATGAGAAGCCGTCTACTTCTGCCATTATTGAGGCTGAGGAGCCATCTACCTCCTCAGCCTCACATATGTATCCACAAATGCAGTCTGATCCTGAGGATGAAGACCCATTTGCTTCTACTTCTCCCCGGCAGGACTCTTCAGGTGAGTTTGTGTGCACATATGTCTGTGAGTATGTGCGTGTGTGTGTATGTGTATGTGTGTGTGTGCATCCCTGCAAAGCATTTTGCAAACAGTTATAAATTATAATGTTATTATCACTGGGTCTGGGTTACTGGGTATGTGTGGTGTTTCACCACCATAATTCCATAACACCACCACCATAACAAAGTGCTGTGAATAATGTGTTATCTAACTTAGGTGTGTATACTAATGAGTAATGCTCTTGTTCTTTCTATTAGAAATGCCTGGAGCAGAATCGCCTCCTGAGGATGAGTCTCTGTCCACCGACCCTGCTAACTGGCCTTCAGTTCTGACTGAGAGAATTCGGACACAACTGGTTTCCAGGGGACCAAGTCAAGTACCATCTGACTTTGTATTCCCTAGAAACGACAGTGACGGAAGAAGTTTCCACCATCAATACTTCAGGAAGTCATTGGTTAGTGGGGAAAATATAACCAGAAGTTGGTTGGTCTATTCCTTAAAAAACAACAGCCTTTTCTGTTTCTGTTGTACATTATTTTCCAAGAGGAAAATAAATTTAACAAGTTTGGGACTCTCGGACTGGAAGCATGCAAGCTCATTGCTCACATCACATGACAACAGTTCAGAACACCTAAATTCTATGAAAATCTGGAAAGAACTGGCAGTGAGGATGAGAAAGGGGGAGACCATTGACAAGCAGGAGATGGCACTTCTGGAGGCTGAGAAGTTGAGATGGAGAGCGGTGCTGACACATCTCACTGCTATTGTGCATTCTCTGGCAGTTAGGAATTTGGCACTAAGGGGACATACAGAAAAATTGTTCTCACCATCAAATGGCAATTTTCTGAAAGAAGTTGAAGTGATGGCACAATTTGATCCTATAATGCAAGAGCACATTAACCGTGTCCAAAAAGGGACCTCCAGTCACACCAGCTACCTCGGCCACCACATACAAAACGAACTCATTGATTTGTCGAGCAGCAAGACCATTTCAGCAATGGTGAGCGACATCAAACAATCAAAGTTTTTTCAATAATTCTAGATTGCACTCCAGATATCAGCCACACTGAACAGTTGTCAGTTGTGATTCGGGTGTGTCACTGGAGGGGAAGCCCCATATAAAGGAACATTTCATGGGGTTTTTGGAGGCAGAGGAGTCCACTGGTCAACATTTGGCATCTCTGATTCTGAAGAGACTGGAGGAGCTAAAAGTTCCTTTCATGGACTGTAGAGGACAATCATACGACAACGGGGCCAACATGAGGGGAAAAAACAAGGGTGTTCAATCCAGGCTCCTAGAAATTAATCCCAGAGCTCTGTTTGTTCCATGTGGGGCTCATTCTCTGAATTTGCTTGTGGCCGATGCTGCTAAGGGATCTATTGATGCCACAAGTTACTTTGGCATCTTGCAGAAGCTTTACAACTTGTTTTCAGCCTCCACACAACGATGGGCCATTTTGAAAAAACATGTGAACATCACATTGAAGATGTGGTCTGATACAAGGTGGGAAAGCAAGATCAAGAGTGTGGAGCCCCTGAGATATCAGGCAGCTGCAGTGAGAGATGCACTGATCGAGGTGAGGGACCACACCAAAGACTCTGTAATAAAGGTCGAGGCTCAATCTCTGTCAGAGGAGGTTGGATCATACCGCTTCGCCATTTGTTCAGTGGTGTGGCGTGACCTGTTGTGCCAAATTCAGCATGTGAGCAAGCAGATGCAGTCTCCTAGCATGCACGTTGATGTTGCAGTAAATCTCCTAAAAAAAACAGAGAGAGGTCTCCGCAATTACAGGGCAACAGGTTTTGTGGCTGCACAAATGGCAGCCACAGATATCTGTGAACAAATGAATGTGGAGGCTGTGTTAAAACAAAAACGGCTGAGGTCCACAAAGCGGCACTTCTCCTATGAAGCATCTGATGAGCCCTTGATTCATGCTTTGAAGAAGCTGGAGGTGACATTTTCCAATGCAGTGGTTGATGCTGCAACATCAGCCATTCAGGAAAGATTTTCCACGTTGGAAATTGTGGGAGAGAAGTTTGGAGTGCTGACACATTTCCAAAATCTCACATTTGAGGAGCTGACAGAACAATGTGTGAACCTTAGTACTACACTACACTTTAAGGGACAATCTGACTTGGATGGCAGAGAGCTTGCACAGGAGCTGAAGAACTTGCCTGACTTGCCATCAAAGACCATATCCTTGCTTGAACTGCTGACATTTATCCATGAAAGGGAGCTCTCTGAAATATATCCAAATTTGTGGACTGCTCTCAGAATTGGTCTTACTCTTCCAGTCACTGTTGCTGAAGCAGAGAGGAGCTTTTCAAAGCTGAAGCTCATCAAATCCTACCTGAGGTCAACTATGTCACAGGAATGCCTTACCGGTCTGGCCATCATCAGTATAAATCATACAATTGCTGAGCAGATTTCATATGATGATTTAATTCATGACTTTGCATCAAGGAAGGTAAGAAGAGTCAGGCTTTAGATGGCAGTTGTGCTGTGGTGCAATTTATTTTGTTTCTTGTTCAAAGTGTAGCATAATAATTACCCTCTCTTAAGTGTCTTATTCTATTTATGTGATAGAGCATTTGTACAATTTAGAAATTTGATTCTCTAGTTTATTTATGGCAGTTGTGCAATTTAATTTGTATTTTTCCTGTTCATAGTATCATAATTACATTCTCTTAAGTGAGTTATTCTATTTACGTGATGAAGGATTTGTAAAATTCAGAAATTTGAGTCTTTGTTTTGGTTCTGAAGTTCCAACAATTAGTCCAATAAAAAGTTATTTTGTGAAAGAGTTATGTCTGTCCTTTATTTTGGGGGGATTCGAATGTGTGTGTGTTGGCGAACAGGGGGGGGGGCGCTGAAGGTGAGGTTCGCCCAGGGCGTCATGTAAGCTAGGACCGCCACTGGCTATGAAAGGGAGTAAAAGTAAAGGAGGATTATTGCAAACAGCTGCAGCATTATTAATTGGGAATGATGGAGAAGCTACTGTAAGAGTGTTGTTTGATAGTGGTAGCCAGTGTAGCTTTATTATGACCAGAATTTCCAGAAAATTGAAGTTTAAAGAACGTAAGAGGGAAAATTTAAGAATTTCTGGGTTTGGGGGTTCCGTTCAAAACCGAACCAAAGTTAAGAAGGTAGAAGTTCTGGTTAAGGGGTTGTTACCACAAGGTCCCACTATCAAGGTCCAAGCTGTAGAGACTGAGGAACTTTGTGCTCCTGACACTACTTGTTTAGATATGGCATGTGTTCAAGAATTGCAAGTTAAAGGAATTAATTTGGGCAATAATAAGTTTGAAGGAACAGAAGATATTAGTCTTTTGATTGGAGCTGACTATTATTGGGACTTCATCACTGGTAATATTGTCCGCACATCTCGAGGTCCGGTAGCTATTGAAAGTAAGCTAGGCTGGATGCTACAATTGCTACATGGTGGCTATTGCAATGAAATGGAGGTTAAAGCTCTTTTTGTTAAGATTGAGGAGAACAGCCATGGTTTGGAAAGGCATTTGAAAGCCTTTTGGGAACTTGAATCCATTGGCATAAAGGACAAACAGGAGAAGCAGGCAAGTACAGTGAACAGTGATGTTTTAGAGCAATTTGAAAAAGGGAGTGGGTTTAGAGATGGTTGCTATGAAGTTGGCCTCCCTTGGAAGGATTCTTGTAAACCCAGTTCAAACCTTCAGCTAGCTAATAGGAGGTTGGAGACTTCATTGTACAGGCTAAGAAAAAATGAGGAATTGTTAATTGAATACAATGAGACCATCCGAAGCTATGTAAGGGAGGGCTATGCTGAAAGGGTGCAAGGTGAGCTGGTGAGCCAGGAGACACATTATCTGCCACACCATGCAGTGGTACGGCGAGACAAAACTACCACCAAACTGAGGGTAGTTTTTGATGGCTCAGCCAAGGACAAAGGTGGTGTGTCCTTGAATGACTGTTTGGATGCTGGGCCAAATTTAAATGCAGATTTACTTTCCTTGTTACTGAGATTCAGGTTTAGTAGAGTAGCATTGACTGCAGGTGTGAAGCAAGCCTTTTTGCGGATAAAGTTAAAACCAGAGGACAGAGATGCAGCAAGGTATCTGTGAGTGGATACGAAAGACTTGTTGGAAAATGAACCTAAGGTTCAAGCATATAGAATGAAGTCAGTGTTGTTTGGCCTCAGCTCTAGTCCATTTCTGTTGGCAGCTACTATGCAGTACCATTTTAAGAAATATTCTGAAGTCTATCCTAACACTATTGAGCACATAAGGAAAAATTTTTATGTTGATGATTTGCTGTGTTCCGTGGATAATACAGAAATGGCTAAACAGATATTCACAGAGGCTAGAGCTATAATGAGGGAGGCTGGCATGGAGCTTAGAAAATGGCAGACCAATCATTCTCAATTACAAGAGTTTATGAGTCAGTCCTGTGTAGGGCTTGATGTAACAGAAAGTATTGAGGATTCTGGTTAAATAAGATTCCACTTTTTGTTATTACGTTTATTGACCAATATCCATAACGCTAAACAATGATAGAACTCTGAAACATACAAACAAAACATAAACACATACATGAAAAATGAAGGCATCAACATGAAGACACCAATCAATAATAATGAATATTCTCTATCTCTCCCCGAGTCTTTGATATAGTATAATGAAAAAAAGGGGAACAAAGACTGTTATATATGTAGTAGTGTGGTACAGGGTATGGGTGTCGATGGCGAGGGGGGTTGTTCATGTAGTATGTAGCGTGTTCGTCATATCGTAATCGCTCTGCCATGAAGGTGTCTTCCTATCGCGTCCGGAGTGTCTGACGGCAGGGGCATCGGTTGGAGAAGCGGGACACCTGGACGCAGCAGGTTGCGAGGAATATCGTTGCTGGAAGCGCTCAATGGGTGCCAGAGACGGTGTTGGTGGGCACTGCTGAGGGTGCGCAGCTGGTCTGGAGGGCAGGCCTCGTGGTGGGGTGTGCAGTGGAAGTGATGTGGGGCTGGTCGCTGAGGTTACGTTGCCAGCCGATTGGTGGGCGGTAGGGGATGATCGCTCGACTGCGGACGGGGAGCGTGGTTTTAGGGGTGAGGTTGCGCACTGCTCCAATTCGGGCGCAGGGCTGGAGAGGTGAAGGCGGGAGTCGTTCATGCGTGGTTTTGGGGGTGAGATCGAGCACTGCCCCGATCCGGGCGCAGGGCTAGAGAGGTGAAGGTGGGAGTCGTCCCCGATGGTGAGGCGGCGTCTGTGCGGTTGGACGGGCACGTATTTCCTCAGAAATTTTCTGTTTCGCAGAGTCACTCTGCCTGAACCGTCAACCTTCACCACGTATTGATCGAACTGTCGCACTTCTATTACCAGGCCAGTCTTGTCCCATTTCCTGGAGTTGGGGCCGATCTGGTTCTGGATTCTGACCCTGTCTCCGACCACGAGTGGGGGTAACCGTCTGGTGTGCTCGGACCAGTATTCAGTGGCTCTCATGTGCCTGTTCCGCAAGGCATCCTCCCTCGCCGCCAACGTCCCGAGCCAGGTATCGTGTGGCTTGTACCTGCCGGGCACGATCGGGATGAAATCTTTGATCGGATGGCCGAACACACACATAGCAGGAGACAGCTTGGTATCTTTGTCAGGCGTGTTGCGGTATTGTAGCATGGCTCGCTGAAAAGCGTCTGTATCGAGCTCACCGTTCGATCCTGTGTTGTCTGTGATCAGTCGTTTCGCTGTTTTCACGCCAACTTCGGCTCTGCAGTTTGAATGTGGAGAAGCTACCGAAGCCAGACGGTGGTGTACGCCCCAGTTCCCCAGGAAGTGACGAGTAGCCGTGGATGTGAACTTAGGGCCGCCGTCAGATGACAGTTCGTCGCAGATGCCACAAGTCACGAACACCCTACGCAGGCTGATGATGAGGCCTCTGGCGCCATCCGTGGTCCTCTCCACAATCGGCCAGTTTGAGTACCTGTCGACGATCACCAGGTAGTTGGTACCTTTATAGTGGAAATAATCGGCACAGATGCACTGGAAAGGGTAGACGGGGGACACCGGAGGAATTGGAGGAGCACTGGGCTGCGATGGTGCCATATGGTTGCAATGGTTGCAACTGTTCCTGAGGGTAGTGATAGCAGGGGTGATGCCGGACCAGAACACGGACACCTCAGCCCTCGCGACCATCGACGATACGCCCTGGTGGGCTGCGTGGAGTGCGTTCAGTACATCCTGCCGGAGAGAGGGAGGGATCACAACACGGTTTTTGAATATGACGACACCGTCCACCGTGTACAGATCCTCTCGGAATTGATAATATTCTCTGAGGGGGTGGGAGCTCGTGACGGAAGTCAGGCATGCCTGACTCGATTATCGAGACGAGCTCTGTCATGTGTTGGTCGCTGCTCGTCGCCAATCTTACCCGGTCCCAGGTAACGGACTGCAGCGTGTTCAGAGCTGAGATCGCGGAGGCCATAACCTCGTCGTCGAGGGCTTCGTCGTTGTACGCAGCCGTTCCCTCTGTGCGTATGCCAGCTAAGAATGAGTGGCGCAGAGCAGCTGCAGACGGTAGGTCATCATCAGCAACAGCGTTTTGGTTACTAGCGGAGATGTCGTCTGCCAGGAGCATCTTTTCAGGTTGGCGGTCGCCGGTGGGGTGGCGGAACGTAGCGTCAGGAGCGCGATGCTTCGCACCAGGTACATGGATCATGCGAAATCTGTAGCGGAGAGTCTTCTTCAGATTTCTCAGTCGAGCATTCGGTAAGTCTTCCAGCGACCTGTCGCCAAACACCTTCAGCAGCGGTTTGTGGTCAACCGCGATGATGAGGTCATGCAGCCGAGGACGAAGTACCTGGCTTTGTCCAGTGCGTCAGCGACTGCCAGAGCCTCCCCCTCGATCAGCGCGTAGCGTGACTCGGCGGGGTGGGTGAAGCGACTGCCAACGAGGGTGACCATCCAACCAGTGCGGCAGCAAAAGGGTTCAGCACCAGGACATTCACAGCGTTTCTGGGATAGCCAGAATCCGATCCCTGACTTCGACCAATCGGTCGCAAGACAGGTCGGCTTTGTTTTGTCAAATATACTTACACCCTCCTCGATCTCACTGATGATCACCACCTTCGACTCTTCAAACAGATTGCTGAGTTGATCATCTCATCGGAAGGGCGTGCCGGGCTTCAAGAGTTGGCGAAAAGGTATCATTCTCTTTGCCATAGCGAAAGCATACACCACCTGGTTAATTAGCCCAAACCATGAGCGAATGTCAGTTATGTTCTTTGGTGTAGGAAAGTCACGGATGGCCTGCAAATACTTCTCGTAGGGTCGTACTTTGTCGAGTGTGATTTCGAAGCCAGCAAACTCCACAGTGTCTTGTCCAAATACAAACTTCTCAGGGTTCAGCGTGATGCCGTGTCTACCGCAGATGTCAAGCCAGTTGACTGCTTGGAAGAAACTTTGTCTCAGGCCGTCCGACCAGAGCAGCGTATCGTCGATACACTTGGTTTTGTTTGGAACGTCGGATACTATTTCGTCGTAACGTCTCGAATAGCCATCACCAGAGGCGATAGAGCCCTGGGGCGCCGTGCGGTACCAGTACCTGCCCCACGGAGTGATGAAGGTAGTCAGGTGACGGCCTTCCTCACGGAGGGGCACGCTGTGGTATCCGTTCCAGGCATCGAACACGATCTTCTTCTTGCCATGGGGCACCGACCGTGCCTGGTGGAACGGTGACTGAGTATGGTGTGTCTCGCGAGTGGCATGTATGTTCAGGGGTTGGAAGTCGACCGTGCGGCGTGGCTTCCCGTTCTTCTTGGCTCGATTACGCCCAATTTCACGTCTTGGTCGAGTCCACGCTTAACGTCATCTTGCCAGTGAAGAGGGACCGGTACTGGGGTGTGATATGCCACCGGGTCAGCTCGAGGGTCCACCATAAGTTTCAATGGAGGGCCCTCCATCATTGGCAACGGCTGATGCGCACACGTGTTAAATGTGCTTGACTTGTAGTATTCGACCAAGTACTGCCGCAGTCTGTCGCGGTTCTTCTCAGTCGCCAGGAACGGTAGTTGTGATGGCGGCTGGGGCGGTGTTTGACGTATCGGGCAGTCGCATGGGCTGGTCTGACCGCTCTCGCTGCTGATAGCACTATCTCTCGCCGGCACCTCATCGCTCGCGGTGTCGACTGCCGAGGTTGCCTCGAGTCGATGCGAAGACGTCTCACCGATCATCGGGAAGTTGACGGTGATCATGCTGAGCGCGATGCATGCCTCCTTGCTGAGGAACAGCTTGTCGGAGTTGTCCGTGACATAGGTGAGTTGACGAGTTGTTACCACTTTACCGGTTTTGTCCTTTCCAGAGAGTCGCAGGATGACAGCGCCGAGTATTTTGATGCATCCGTTGTTGGCGGCGTGCATTCTCATCGTGACGGGGATAAGGTCGGCTTGTTTGAGGCCTATGCGGTGGATGACTTTGATGCCTGCCAGACAGCCATGGCAGCCGGTGTCAGCCATCGCACCAAGTGTAGCAATCTTGGGCGCGGCCTTTAGCTCGAATCCGAATGCAGCGTAATCTTCATCGACGGCTGTCACTGTGAGGTGTATGAAAGGCTGAGGTTTGGAGGCTTGCTTAATCCATGTGTCGGAAAGGCGATGATAAAGATGATGGTCAAGGGCGATGACTCTCCTGATGCGGCGTCGGCCAGTTGTAGCAATCGAGCAGAGGGCCTCGAATACAGCACCTTCTTCGCATATTGCATGTGAATTCGCTCCTATCTCGACTCTTGATGGTTTGTGCTTGCTCCTACACGCTGCTTCAAAGTGGTTCTCACGACTGCAGTGGCTGCATGTGTGGCCATAGGCTGGGCAGTCTTTCTTTCGGACCCTGCCTGAGGCACTTTTGCCGTGCCCTTTTCTGCCGCAATATGAGCACACCTCATGATTGCCAACTGTCATCTCCTTCAGAGCGTCCTTCTTGTTCCGTCTGTAGGCGCTGTTAGCAGCCTCTACGCCCTGAGAGTCGAGGAGACGTGATGCTGAGCGCTTGCCAGATTCTTTGGCCTCGACGAACTGGAAGACCTGCTCTAATGTCATGTTCTGGTTCGTGTTGCCGAGTAGGTCCAGTTGAATCTCGGGGTCCTCGATGCCGCGGGTCAGGACGTCGCGCAAGATGGCCTCCGTGTAGTTCACATCCGCATCGCAGCTCGAGCATTTGGTGATGTACTTGCATACCCCTGCCTGGCCACGGAGTCGGGAGCCGAATGAACGCACGGTTTCGTCACGGTCTTGGCGCATGTTGTGCAGCGCCACTCTAGCAACCATGGTGCTCTTTTCTCTGACTGCAAGTTTTTTATGGCTGCGAGCACCTCATTTTCACTTCTCCCTGTCAGACTACCACCGGCTGATCGTGTGAGGTCTTCTTGCGAAGGGGTTCATCGCAGCACTCCAGTAGCTGCACCACTTTGTCGCGACCCGTGATTTTGGTGGCATCCACATAGTCTATCCATCGCGATGTGAAGTATGACCATTCCTCGCTCGTACCGGCTGAAGATATTGTTGGTCTCTTCACCTTCTCCACTTGGGCCGTGGCGCCGCAGCGGACACGGAATGGACAGTGAAGTGGGCTGTGAGGAGCGCTGCTACAATGGCGTCGCTGTGTGCGGGGGTCAAATATGCGCACCCTTCAATTGGACATTTCACCACGGGCATGTTGACCTGTTGAGATTCACTATTGTTTTGTATAAGGTTCCATCATAAATAAGATTCCACTTTTTGTTATTACGTTTATTGACCAATATCCATAACGCTAAACAATGATGGAACTCTGAAACATACAAACAAAACATAAACACATACATGAAAAATAAAGGCATCAACATGAAGACACTAATGAATAATAATGAATATTCTCTACTGGTATTAAAGAGTTGTGGGCAATAGACACAAACGTGCTAGGCATTGTTTGGCAGCAAGGAGAGGATTTGTTTACCTTCAATGGGAAATCTTTAGTAGAGCTGGCTGAGAATGAAACAAGGTGGACAGAACGTACAGCTCTTAGTTTGGCTTCGAAGGTGTTTGATCCTCTTGGATTCCTGGCTCCATTTGTGATAAAGTAAAAAATTTGGTTTCAGAGCCTCTGGGAAATTGAACTTGGTTGGGACCAAGAGTTATCTGATCATATGGTGGTAAGGTGGAAATATTGGTGCAAAGAATTGGCACATCTTGGAGACATTGAAATCCCAAGATGGTACTTTGGAGAGTTGAACAATAGTCCAGACAATTTGGAGCTGCACATCTTTTGTGATGCAAGTGAGGAAGCCTATGCAACTTGTATTTATGATATATAAAGGCACATTCAAAGAGGAAGTAAGTTGCAGGTTGGTTGCTGCAAAGAGCAGAGTAGCACCTTTGAAAAGGCTTTCTATTCCAAGGTTGGAATTCATGGGTGCAGTTATTGCTAGTCGGCTTGCAGTTACAGTGCAAAAGTCTTTGGCCCTTTATGAAATTCCAAGCTATTATTGGACAGACTCCACTATAGTGTGGCACTGGTTAAGAAGCCAGGCAAGGAAATGGAAACCATTTGTTGCCAATAGGGTGGAGGAAATTCAAGCACACACAGATCCAAAGGAATGGAAGCATTGTCCAAGCACCCAAAACCCAGCTGATTTACCAACACGAGGAATTTCGATGAAAGGTCTTGCACAGTCAAGTTTGTGGTGGAATGGGCCAGAGTGGCTAAAACTTGGAAGTGAAAACTGGCCTTCTAATCAGCCTATTGTAGGAGAATGCCAGGCTGAAGAAGCATGGGTGAGTGAGGTGAGAAAATGCACTGTGAACAGTTGTCAAGTTATGCAGCAGGACCCCATATTGAGGCTTGAGGACATTAGCAGTCTGAAAAGGTTGTTAAGAGTGACAGCATGGGTATATAGATTTACAAACAACATTAAGGGAGAAACAAGAAGGGAGGGAATTCTGAACAGTAAGAAGATTCAGCAAGCCAGACAATACTGGGTGGTATATGTGCAGAAGAAAAAATTTGGTGAAGAGAGGGAATTGCTCACCAGCCGTCCATTACAGGTTCTACCAACACATTCTGCTCTCAAGGGTTTGGATTTGTTTTTGGATCAGGATTTATTGAGAGTAGGAGGTAGACTGCAGTTTTCTGGGCTTCCAGAGGAGAAAAGACATCCAATTTTACTACCTTCTGGGGGGCACTTTGTGAAACTTTTGATCCTGGATACTCATCATAAGTTGTTACATGCTGGAGTTAGAGAAGTGATAATAGAGATCAGACAACAGTTTTGGATTCCCAAAATTAGACAAGTAGTAAAAAAGGTCTTGCATAAATGTGTGGTTTGCAAGCGTTAGAGTGCAAAGCCTTATTATGAAAAGGTGGCTCCACTTCCAAGAGAACGGTGTGTCTATACTGCCCCATTTGATGTAGTGGGAGTAGATTTCGCAGGTCCAGTCTATGTGTATGAGCAAGGGGAGTCTAACAAAGGTTATATATGTCTTTTCACATGTGCTACCACCAGAGCAATCCATTTGGAGTTGGTAAGCAACTTAAGTAGTGATGTATTTCTTTTGTCCTTTAAAAGGTTTATGAACAGAAGGGGTTTCCCAAATAAAATCATATCGGATAATGCAAAAACCTTCAAAAGGGCTGCAAAAGAACTCCAGGAAGTTTGGTCCTTGCTAAAAGAGGAGGAATTCCAATCCTACTTTTTACACCATGGGGTACAGTGGGAGTTTATTGTTGAGAGAGCACCATGGTGGGGAGGATTTTGAGAAAGGCTAGTGAGAAGTGTAAAGTGTCCATTAAAGAAACTTTTAGCCAATGCTCATTTGAGCAAAAAAGAATTCTGCACTGTTTTGTGTGAAGTAGAAGCAATGGTGAACAGTAGGCCTATCACCTTTGTTTATAACAGTATGCAGGATGCAGAGCCATTGACACCAAATCATTTTCTTTGTGGTAAACGATTAACATCGAGTCCCAGTTTGCCAGAAGACTTACAGCCTATCCAGAGCACTCAAGAAGAGTTAACCAGAAGGTTCAAGTACCTTGAAGAGTACAAGATCAGTTATGGAAGAGGTGGCAGATAGAATACTTGCCAGAACTCAATTATTACCTATCAGGCAATGTAAAGGGCTCCAATGCAAATTGTATCAAGGTGGGAGAAGTGGTAATGATTGAGGATGAAAGACCAAGGCAATGCTGGAAGCTTGGCATAATTGAAGAGTTGTTTGTTGGCAAAGACAATTTAGTTAGGTCTGCACTGGTAAAGACTTCAGGAGGAAAATTAGAGAGACCTATACAAAAACTCTATGCTTTAGAAATCAGCAAAAACACGGATAGTCAAGTGAAACATTTGAGTTACAGCCTCATGGAGAAGGCTTGGCTAAATTTGCAGAAGGTAATGACAACAATGCCTCTTTGGTGGGGAGTATTAGAAAATCTAGAAGAGGAAGAGTCATTGTTTTCCCAAGGCGATATGATGACTAAGTTGATTGATGCAGCATTGCTTGTATATATTAAGTTAAGATGTATACATATCCATCTCATAATTGTAAGGTTAGTGAAAAATTCACTTAATTTAGAGCTAGCATTTTTGGGCTCTTGTGACATCATTGTTTGGGCACTCTTGTGGCATCATTTTTTTAGGGTACTGCGTGTCCTTCCTACTCGTTTGTTGAATGCGGCACTTACAGGGCGTGGTCTTATAGAGAGCTCTCTTGCAATTCAGTTTGGTTGTTTAGATACAAGATTGTTGCATCGTGCAATGGTACAGATTGTGTTGTTGTTGCAAGGTTTAGAAAGAAGACCATAAATAGTGCCTCTTTTGTTTTTTATCTTAATTTTATGCAACTGAGGCCTAAGGTAGGCCCACATCGAGTCAGCAACCCTGAGGTAGGACCTAATAGGACCTCCAAGTCCGTAATTTTTTAGTCTAGCTTAACTTGGGCCGTAGGTTAAACTGGCCCTTCAGAGCTTGGCAAGAAATTCAAAGAAGCACGAAAGCGGTCGACTTAGGGGTAATAATGACCGATGATGCCAAATTCGAGACACAAAATCAGATAGCAATAAACAAAGCAAAAAGAGTCGCGGGACAGGTACTAAGAACGTTCAAAAGGAGGGACAAGACCAATAGCGGACTGGCCATCTGGAGCACCGGGAGAATTCCCGGTGGACCGGTCAATCTGTGGGCCTGTGAGGGTAACAGTTGAGAACTTGCAGTGTGAGCTGAAGAGTCTGGCTTCACAGTGGAAGAGGCTGAAAATATCAGCACTGGAGGAACACACCATCAGAATAGTCAGTGAGACACCTGAGGACGGACCTGATGCTGATGGAAAGGAAGACGAAGTGGAGATGAAGAATAAAAGGTGTTCCTCTTGTAAAGACTGTGCAGTATGTTGTACCAGATAATCCGGAGGTACAACTTGTTGACAAATGCTTACCACATCATAGGCCTTGGGTACAAGTTCCTGCTTACCCTGTCAATCACCCAGGTGACCTGTGAGAGAAGTTTCTCAACCCTGAAGTACATCAAAAGTCGACTCGGAGCACTTTCTCCCAGGAGCACCTCGAGGCGTTTATGCTGATGATAACTGAGAATGACATCTTAATGGCCCTGGGTACAGATATGATGATAGAGAGAGTTGCAGAGAGGAGTGAGCTACTGAGAAAACTGCTGACACATTAGAGTAATACATATTTTTCTCTTTGGTAGATCGGCTTTTTGCTTTCCATGTAATTAATGACAAGGTGTATGACTAATGACTATGTCAATTTCTGGCGTCTCTATTTTCTGTTTTACTGTGTTGTCTACAATAGCGGCTCTACTATATTAACAGTGTGTGTCAATATAATAAAATTAAATGTCTGATAATTGAGTTTGGATGCGGTATTTTCATTATTTTGTGGCCCTAAGGGTGGTGGTGGTGATGGGGAGGGGGGAGGGCGCACGCGCGCGTACTGTGTGGGCTGGTCTGGGTGAAAGTCCAGGGCCGCTTTTAAGTCCCAGTCCGTCCCTGGACAAGACAGTAATGATTCCCCTGCTGAGAACACTGATCATACCAAAGCTTCAATACTGCTCAGTTTTGACGTCCCCATATAAAAAGGAAGAAATTAATAAGCTAGAAGAAACGCAGAGACATTTCACAGCCAAGAGTGATGGCTGCAAAGAACTCAACTACTGGGAAAGACTAAGCAAACTAAATCTGTACTCCCTGGAAAGAAGAAGAGAGGTATACCATAATCTACTTATGGAAAATTATCGAAAAACTAAGAAACATTACAGGGGTCAAAGTTGAAGTCTTCAAGAGAAGACTAGATGCCTGGCTCAGGACGGTACCAGATGAGCCGGGTGTACCTGGTTATGTACGATGGAGAGCGCAAGAGAGCAACTCGCTCCTCCACCAAGCCAGGACTAGAGGCGGGGCCACCAGCTTGACCTTCGTGTGAAGAAAAACCGACATTTTGACATGTGAGGGGCCTCTCACTGTCTTCTTCGCCCCCCCTCCACAAACCAGTTTGAAATGACGCCCCTGGTTCAGAATCAGTTAAAACTTATCGTTTTAGAACTTACTGTACTGCATTGTATAGATCCCATCTATGGTGGAACTATATAAAAACTGCTATCAATAAACTCTCTGTTGCTTATAATAATATTTTTTGTATGCTATGTTGGGAACCAAAATGGTGAAGTGCCAGTTTTGCGTCAATCTTTCATTTTAGGTACATAAAATCGAAACTACAAATAAGGCGGCGATCTTTCGTTTCAGGTATGTAAGATCGAAAGCTCGCCAAAATGCTCTCTGAACTGAGTTTAGAGGCTACAAATAAGGCAAATAAAATGTAGGGATGATCAGTAGTTTTGGATCTTTTCCTTTATAGCACCCCTAGTTTCTTCTTTTCAGTTAGTAACAATTTTGACACAGAATGTTTTCGTTAAAACTAACAAAAATATCACGACTTAACCTAAAATTGACCTAACCGGGTATTCAATAATTTTCCCATAAGCTCAATGAAAATATCATGACTTAACCTTAACCTTACCAACTAGTTAGGTTAATTGAATGCCCGGTTAGGTCAACTGCACGCCCTTGATGATTGGTTAGGTTAACCCTCTATGGACAGAATTTTCTGGAGGGTTAAGTTATAAATGCGTGTAGATGAAAGGTTAGAAATTTGTAACAGTTGTCCATATAGGGTTAAGTCGTGATATTTTCGTTAGTTTTAACGAAAATATTCCGTGTCAAAATTGTTACTAACGGAAAAGAAGAAATTAGGGGTGTTATGAAAGAAAAGATTCAAAACTACTGATCACCCCTACATTTTATTTGTCTTATTTGTAGTTTATTTGTAGCCTAGATTTTATGTACCTAAAACGAAAGATTGCGTTTTAGGTTTACTACGGGTAACCTACCTTTATGCCAAATGTTAATCTAGAAGAATATACAGTATATAATTTCATTACTAGGGTCCAAAAGAGCTCTGTGTTATTGTGCAATGTCCTGTCTTCAGATACTGTGTACCTCTCACCTATATGGCAGTCTTGGTTCAGACAACTGCTGGTTTACAATACCTTATTTTTATAATGTAACAAAGATTATATATGCATATTAAGTTGTGTTATAGTAAGATTGTATTTGTATGTTGGGTTAAATGGCTATGCTGGCCTTATTTTTGTACTTCTATGCAGTGGCGTACTAAGGGGGGTGCGAGGGGGGCGGTCCGCCCCGGGTGACAGCCAGGAGGGGGGTGCCATCGGGAGAGTTGAAATACCAGTACAAGTTTTCAAACCAAATGAAAAATTCGCCAAAGAAAAAAATTAAAAAATGTTCAAACTATTACAACAGCTAAATGTTAATTTCCACAATAAAATAAATTTTTATTTTTATTGGCAATACAAAATTTACAAACGAAAAATTAAATATTTGATAAAAATTACATCGAAAGGCGAACGTTTGTTGACTCATTCAGAGTGAGTTCATTTGCCTTTTGGGGAATTACGTCAAAGAGAAAATAGTGGCTGATATCAAGAAAGCAAAGTATTTTGGGATTCTTTTTGACAGCACTCCTGATGTGTCCCACACTGATCAGATAACGTCCATATTGAGTGTGACAAAGTTGAAGTAAAGGAATCATTCTTGGGCTTCTTCCCCATTGCCGGAAAGACTGCTGCTGAGCTCACAGGGATCAGCTCAGATTTTGCTGTCTGCTGTATGTGATTTCTCGTTTTTGAGTTACCTTTCTTTCTGGTGTGAAGTCCTGGAAGAAATTAATCTCACACAAAAGCATTTGCAAACAGTTGGAATCAGCCTTGAAAAGTGCATTGTGAAGCTCCAAGCTCTAAAACTGTTTCTTGAAGATCAGCGCAATGAAATTGTGGAGAGGGCCATTCATTATGCAACTACAAAGTGTGAGGAAATGGACATTTCTATGGAGAGAAGAGGGAGAGTAAAGCTCCGAAAAAGGATGCCAGGAGAGATGGCAAAGGATGCTCGTCTCACATTGCCAGAGGAAGGAAAAAGGGCAATGTTTGAATATCTTGATCGCTTTCATCAATAATTGGAGATTCGTTCTAAGGCAATGGATCAAATTCTGTCAATCTTCGCTGTTATTCAGCCAAACACTTCGGTTGTTGCAACAGAAGAAGAACTTCGGAAGTATATTCCAAATTTGACTCAGATTTTCGATGAATTTTCTGATGAAGATATCAGTGTGGAAACTGGACGACGTCGGAGGTATTTGGAGTTTATTGTGAATCTTTGCCAAGCTTGTCACTGTGTTTGAGATTCTTTTTGACTGTCTGTGCGTCTATTGCTTCATGTGAAAGAAGTTTTTCCAAATTGAAATTGATAAAAAATTTCTTTCGCTCGACCATGAGTCAGACAAGATTGACAAATCTGGCTTTACTTTCAATTGAACATGAATACGCAAAGAAGGTGAATTTTGATGAGGTCATTGATCAATTTGCAGAAATTAAGGCTCGAAAGTAGAGACTGTGAATCCTCTCTATTTACCTTTGAAGAATAGGCTGAGCGTTGAAACTGGATTTCCTGTGTTTTTTGTATAAAATAAAATGCAGTATTACCTGTTCACTGAATTTTTAATGTCCTGCATTTTTCTTATTTCCAATTTGCTTATGACAGTACTGTACTATTTAAAAATCTACTTGCAAACATAATATATTTTTCTGTGTGTTTAAATTTTAAAATTATTTATGTGGGGTGCCAAAGGAAGGATCCGCCCCGGGTGCGAAATACTTTAGGTACGTCCCTGCTTCTATGTTAGGTTAAGTGGCTATGTTGGCCTTATTTTTGTATTCGTTCAGTGAGTGTATAATACGTAAAACTGTACTTGTATGTTAGCTTAAGTTTCTATGGATTGTGAATGATTTGCAATGAAGATATTTTACGCAGTTCATTTGGCCTCTATGTCCAAATCCAGGATGTCAGACTGACAATTTCTGGTGTCTCGTGAGTTGCCAGGGAGAGTTAACAAAGAGGATACCATCCCCCCTCAATTCGAGCCCTGATATATACTTCCAATCCCGAACTGTTGGATCTAACCTAATACCTAATTCACACAAAGGTTCTTTAAGGTTTTTGATGTGTGTTCACACTATGTTTCACCAAATTTCAGAAACATTGAGTGTACACTTTATGTAGTGCAATTTTAAGTGAACTAAAAAATTTTTAAGCAACATTTATACAGGGCTCAGTGAACTATCACAGGTGGCTCTTTGGTCTTCTGCAATCTTCCCCCAAAATAAATAATTTTATATCAGGTAATTATAAAAATAGATATCATGTGAAAAGTCGGTAAATTTATAGTATTACACCCGTCTCCCTTTGGAGGTGAAATTTATGTTTTTCCTACGGTTTTTGATGTGTTTTGAACGAATCTGACCTTCAAAACCGTTGGAAATGACTCGTTTTTGAGATACCCCCCCACAGCCGGCAATGTGGGGGAAATCACAGAAAACGAGTCATTTCCGACGGTTTTGAATGTCAGATTCGTTCAAAACATCAAAACCATAGGAAAAACATAAATTTCACCTTCAAAATTGACCTAACCTATCCTAACAACTAAACCTAACCTAAAAGAAAAACAGGAATTACCTTTAAAATCTGAGACAGAATAATCACAGTACCGTCTTTTCTTCGTTTTAAGCAGTGGTGGGCACCGTTAACCAAAAAGTTAACTTCGTTAGCCGCTAATCCGTTAACCAAAAAGTTAACTTCGTTAACCGTTAATCCGTTAATTCGTTAAACATGTAACGGAAGTTATCGATAAACCGTTAACGTTAACTTTTATTATAAAAAAATGAAAAACACAATATATATATATAATTTAATTTTCCCTCTTCTTCTCGTTCTCCATTTTGTCCATGAGATGCATGTTGCCCTTCATGAAAATTAGCATATCAAAGTTTTCATCAGACAGGGATGATCTCTTGGCCCTCAGGATGTCCTTGCCCATAGAGAACAAACGCTCCACTGCAGCACTGGAGGGGATGGCTGTGTTGAACTTGATGAACAAGTCCACCAACACTTGCTCACCCAAGAAGGCAGCATCTGTCAGCAAGTCCTTGGAGTTGGTCTCCAGCCAGGTCTTGACCAAGTTCTGGGCCTTGCCCTTGAGTGACCTGTGGCTTCTGCTGCTCTCTTTTGTCTGGATGACAGCACTGAAGAAGTCATCCTCCTCCTCCTCCTCGTTGTTGCTGCCTCCACTGTTGCTGCCCACTTCGTTGGACTGCTGCTTCATGGCCTCCTCGACTGTACCCTCCATGCTTTTCCTCACCCTGGCGACCTTGGTGTTGTCATACTTGAAAATAATAGAAACTTTTAAACGTTTATTTATGAATTTTTTGGGTTAACGGACTTGAGTTAACGGAAGTTAATTAGTCCGATAATGATTTTCAAAGTTAACTTAAAAGTTAAATCGTTAACGAAAAAGTTAACTTCGTTAATTAACGATTAACGGATTAACGGTTTGTGCCCAGCTTTGGTTTTAAGCACAACGTAACTTTTTCTACAACGCCACAGTTTCTGGTCTTGACGATATGTACACTCCGTTTTACAATGTGGACACTTCACTACTGTCGGTAGAACACCGTGAGCACGCAGAAACTCAACACTTTTTTCTAAATTTTCGTAGAAAGCGACAATACAGCGGTAATAATCAAACAAGCACGTGTCACACGAAGCCATTCCGGTAGCAAAGTAATTCAAATTCGAAATGGATGGAGCGCAGTAATTGGGCAGATATGTAACGGTCAGCCGCGCACGCACACCAAACGAACCTACGAACACACTAGATGCACACAAAAAATTTTTTATATCTCAAAAACGAAGCATTTGCGATGGAAACGCTATAGAAGAAAAGTGTCTTAGAATTAAAAAAAATCTATTTAATAAACATATAATAATTGTTGGACGTTAGACGGGCGTAATACTATAATAATACCAAAAAGTCTATTAAACACTGTAATGTGCATAATTAATTTTTTGCTACAAAGCAACTCTCATGAAATGGGCGGGAACATGGTGACGTCATATGCTTTAAATATCGCTATAAGCCTGTGTGGTAGGGTTGCCAGGTCTGTCCTCTTGGGGACAGTCTGTCCTATTTCAGGTTTGGTTGTCCTAAACATTTTCAAATGAAGGGGACAACCCAAAACTGTCCTCTTTTGTTCTATTTGAGAAATTTATCTCATGCATTATAAAAAGAAACATTTAAGAACAAATAATTTTAAACATAAAGTACAGTATAAGAGAGTATAAATATAACGTACATATAAATATATATATAAATATAACGTAATGTGAGTTGTTTTACACAAACAAATAAAATTACAAATATATTTGGTAATAATGCCCAGAATACAAGTAAGGAACTTAGGAGTTTGAAATAAAATTTAGTGTAGCAACAGCTTGTCATTGCAGTATACGATCAGTCGATCACCAAATAGAGCTAATATCTAGCTACAGTAAAGGAAGTGTACTTCAAAAAGTTAAGTTACATCGAACAAAATGTATGTGTTTAATTAAGAATGTTGTTGCTGTGGCTTTGCGTGGGGATATAGTTAATGATTTAAAACAATCGAAATATTCATTGCTCATAGACGAATCTACTGATGTTAGTGTGACAAAACTCGTGTTTGTGTGCGAGATATTTTTCTACGAATCATCAGAAAGTGCAAACCTCATTTTTAGGAATAGTTCCTGTGATATCAACAACAGGTGAAAGTCTTTTTATTGATTTAGGGGAGTAAAACAAATTTTTTTTAGTGTTTGTCCCACCATTTTGAGATATCACCTGGCAACCCTGCTGACGGTGTGTGGTCTTCAGCGTGTTTACTTTGGATTTTGGAGTGCACTTTGGGATTTGGTTTTTTTTTTTAAATGTGCTCAATTTTGGAAAATTTTCTGGGTAAAGGATGAAAATGCAAGAAATAGCTAAAAATTGCCGTTTCTCTATTTTTTTCACATATTAAAAATTTTATATCTGGACGATTCAAATTAAACATGTCAACATTCTAATTCGAGTCAGAATGATATAGGCCTAGTATAAGTTCTGTCACTCAGGGCCTCAACTAGCCTACTTAAGGTCTACAGGGCTTTTGGTGAAATTAATGTATCTAAGTACTTTTGGTAATTATGTGGCAAATGATATGGCCTGAAGTTGAAATCAAAATTACATTTTTGTAGTGTATTTTGGTGTGCTTTGTACAAATATAAGGAAAGACTGGCGTATCTAAACATGTTCTCATTAAAAAGGAGGTTAAGGGGTGATATGATAGAGGTGTATAAAATGATAAAAGGGTTGGATAAGATAGATTTTGAGTCTCTCTTCATTAAAGATCACAATAACCAGACTAGAGGTCATAGTATGAAATTATTTAAGCCAAGATGTAGAACAAATTTAAGAAAACATAGTTTTACAAACAGAGTAATTAAGTTTTGGAACAATTTGACAGAAGAAGTGGTGACTTCAGATACCCTTGATTCTTTCAAAAGAAGGTTGGATAGTTTGATGTCTGCAAGAGACATTGGTGATAGTGTTCAAGCCCATTTTTATTGCATGAATGGTACTAGTTTATTTCGTATATATTATGTGCATTTAGGTGATAGATCCCACAGCTCAACACAAGTGTTGTGGGATATAGGGAGGCAGCATCTTGTGTTAGGTGATACTCTGTCCTTACACACCCTATTTAAAGAGATTCCTTTGCCAAGCAGTGCCCCCCCATAGGACTGTGAGGTATTGAAAAACTCATGATCTTCACTTGCCTCACAAACACCTTTAAATGGGAGACCCAAAATGGGTGCACACACATTTCTACATTACTGTACAGTCTTTACAGCCACACCTACACTTTTCCTCTTAAGTATATATATTGTAATGTATTTGGTTATAAATTGTGACTTGGTCCGCAATTGATATGGACCGTGACTTATTTTTGGTTGGCAAGGTACTGGTATTGATGGGTACTGTAATGAAATTGACTGGATTCTTTGGATCCGATATATTTGCGTGTCAGTTATAAATAGATATAGAGTGTCATGACCAGATTTGAAAAAATTTACTGGAGCACAGCTCTGAATTTACTTTTTTTCCTCTTACACCACTAGATAGGTTAATGATAGTAAACTCTTGAATTGACGACATACCAATTACAAATTGTTTTAGCTAAACATAATAATACAATAATGTACAGTTTATAACTCACCTTAAGTTTATTTATTCATTGCAGCAGCAACAGTGGACGATGTTAGACCTTGCATGTAGGCATTTGTTATGAATTTACCACCATGTATGCTTGGCCACTGATCAATGGCTTTCTGTGTGATCATTACAGCAGATCTAGTGCCTGGGGCTGGACCCTCCTTCACAATTCTGCACAGCTTAGTCAAATGAGATGGCTTAATGGATCCTTTGTGTTCAACAATGTAACCAAGAATGGAGAATGTCCCTTCAGCTGGTGCTTCACTCCAGGCAGTTGATCCATCTTTATCAAAATGCTTTAATCTCTCTCTGATTCTTTTCCACAGCTGTTCTATATATTCTGTCAGCCAATTTATCACCGAGTCTTTTGTAAAACTACTTTCAGATCTGGTTCTGGATGGTCTAGCAACTTCAGCAACCTGGTAGTAATCAGAACGTTTCTTGATGTATTTGTAAACTTCATTTAGGATGTAATCCTCAGCTGTTAGTTCCTTTTACTGCCCTGTGGTATCGTGCTTAAATTCAGAAACTACATCACTTGCATTTCCTCCATTAGCTAATTTGGAAATTGTTTCTATCACTCTTAACATAACAGTTTTCCCTTCTTTATAAAATATATTTTCTACAAATTCTGCACTAACTATGGTTTTTTGAGCTACTTGCAACATAATCTTTGTTACATAGGAAATCAATACATAGAATTTGGCACTAATTTCTTTCTCTTGTGGATGATCAAAAAACACATAATTTTCCACAAATCTGTCAAATTGATCAAATTTGTAATTAACCACGCGAGTATCAGATTTGAGTTTTGGTCTCTTAAAACCAATGATATTGTCAAGAACCATATTGGTATAGTCAAGGCCTGATCTCAGATTTGAAGAGTGATTCTGAATAAAGTCTGAAAGCTCACTTATTTTACAAATTTTCTTCAATGCATCAACGTGGGCTCTGTTCACAAGATGCATTAAGTCCCATCGAAATTTGAAATTTTCTCCAAACAACTTTTTAATTTCGTTTTTAAATGGCTCGTTGTCCTTACAAAAAGACCCATCTCCAACCATTCCAGATACCTTGGATTTAATTGCTTCTTCAGATAGTTTCAAGTGATTAGGAGACTTCAACACATCAAAAATTTCATTGGCCAAATAAACTCCTGATTTGCTGCGTACTAAATTTATCCCAGCAAGTTTTACAGTCTTA
The DNA here is from genome assembly GCA_023014485.1 of Bathynomus jamesi. Lineage (NCBI taxonomy): Eukaryota > Metazoa > Arthropoda > Malacostraca > Isopoda > Cirolanidae > Bathynomus > Bathynomus jamesi. The sequence goes on from JAJOZX010001455.1 coordinate 761,334, forward strand.
TCTTCTTCACTCATAACTAATACAACTAGCATGCTTAATCCCAAAATTGTTCCAATGTCAGCTGTTATTGTTACTGAAGTTTGTTCTAAGAACCACTTTACAGTTTGTTCTTTAAGTTGATTATCTAATAGCTCACAAATTGTCTCGCACGCATGTGTGCTATGATTCAAATTTCCAACCTCACAACCTGACCTATGTAATATAGCTAGAAGTACTGGATATAGAGCCCATGCAGTGTTTGTTTTCATTATGTAGTATAAGATGTTGCCACATAAGTCTTCTATGCGTTTAGTAGTGTTCTGAGAAGATGTTTTCATCACTTCATAAACAGCAGCTCTTTGATGATGCTGAAGTTTAATTAAATGTCTCCAGGTGGGTTTTCAGATTTCTAAACCATCTCTCTTGATTTTCTCCTTGTTTGCATACATAGGTTAAATCTTTAACATTGAAGTAACCTTTTATGTTAGAATGTTTGTCTGAAGCACATGCTTTGGGGTCTGTGCAAGCTATGCAATATAATGTAAACATTTTATCATCAGAAGCATCATCAATATCTTCTTGATTATCATCATTCTTCATCCTCAACAGCTATATCTACATAGGCATATTAGTGTCACTATTTGCAATGTTTTCCATTATATCACTTGGTACTGAAAATGAATCATCAGCATGCCCTAGATCCTTCTTTTCCACCAATTTGAATGTAGATTTGATCAAATCATTGTTCAGGATTTCTTGTATTGATTTACACTTGCTTAAATGGGCTATGGAAATGTCAAATTTGTTGCTTTTTGCTTTATTAGATTTGGATGCAACACTTGAACTTGAAGGCATATTTTGACTCTTCTCTTTATTAACCACAACAGCTTGGTGAGTTTCTTTTGTTAGGCGCAAAATTGCATTCAATGTCTTCTGGATTTGGGAATTTTCAAATTCCTCTAAAGCAGTTTTGTTAGTCTGATGCGCAGATTCCTCACTTACCTTTTGTTTCTTAGGTGGAGGAGAAGCACTTTCTTCAGTCTGTGAAACATCTAGTGAAAAAGTTTCATTTTCTAGATTAGCAGTTGATGAAGTTGGTTCAAACTGAGGTCTAGCACTAGCACATTTTGTGAACAAACTAAATGACTGCTTTGCTGTATCTCTTTGCTGCACTTCATCCTGGTATTTCTTTACTGCAATATCTAAGCTGTGGGCCCAAACTCTGGGACCTCTTGTATTGTAACAAATATTTTTTTTGGAATTAAAATGTTCCTCCCAGTTTTGCTTCTTTGAATATTTGTTCTTGCATTGACCACAAAAGTAACCCCTTTTAACACCCTCACTCTTTTCTCCAACTTCATCAATATTAGGATCTATTATTGATTATTGACTACCTGAAAAAATACAAAATAAATAAAAGTTAGTAAATATAGTATGGTAAAAGTGAGTAAAAGTAAGTAAATATAGTATATTGAAAGTAAGTAAAAGTAAGTGCTTTAAACTTAGTAAAAGTAAGGAAGAGTAAGTAAAAGTAGGTAAGTAAAAGTAAGTTTAAACTTAACTAAACTTTTCAATTCTAGAGTCATGGTGGATTACTTAAAACCGCACAAGTAATTATCTGGCCAATTTATCAAACCTGGCCGAGATCAATGGAACATAGTCCAATCCTGATAATTTTATATTAAAAAAATATACGTTTTAATAAAATTTTAATTATCAAAACATTGAAGCTTAACCAAAAATAAAAATAATTGTTAAATATGGAATTACCAACTAAACTTAAAATAACTAAATTTGTAATTTAAAAAAATTGGTTTGTACAAGAACGTATACGCAAAAAAATTGCATAATGTCTAGCGGATGAACAAAACCCAAACCCAAATTTACTTTTTCTCATGGTCAAATTTACTGGAGCAATGCTCCCAAGATCCCAGGAATCTGGAGTCATGTAGAGTGTAACATACAAGTGACCCTCTGTATACATGGTTTCAGCTATACACTGTTTTGGTATTGCTCCCTACCCCTGTATACGGGGGAGGGGATCTCGTCTATACACGGTTTCCTGAGCTGACTCAGCTGTGTGTGGTGGCCTGTTGCTCTACCCCTTCCCTCCCTACCTCTCCACCACTCACTCAGTCAGTAGCGCACCAGTTACCAGTGTTGCCAATCTACAATACAATTGCCCTAACCAATCCCCCAATATTGAATCTAATTGTGGCAAGGATTCTATTACTAATTTTACAAATTATACATCGCATAAAGGATGTGATCCAATATTTTAATTAATTGTTGTTAAATATATGCATCTCTAATGATTTTAACTTCTTTACAATATATTTTTATACTTTATTAGTACTATAATTAAAAAAAATAAATTATAAATAATCACTAAATAACAATACTCTCACCAGTAAACATTGTCCGCAGCAACTCTACCCAATCTGCCTACCTTTATTTGTAAGTTAAACCATTTTTTTCTTGTTACTGCAGTAATAATATTATATGCAGTTAATATACAGGGTGTCTCAAAAGTCACTATCTATTTTGGTGACATTAGATATTTAAAAAAAAAATGCTATGCTGGCATAAAGATATGTACTTCTGGTGCAAATTTGGGTATTATTCTACTATTACACCTGTCTAACATCCAGCAATTATTATATGTTCATTAGGTAGAATTTTTAATTCTAAGACACTTTTCTTCTATAGTGTTTCCGTCGCAAATGCTTTGTTTTTGAGATATAAACATTTTTTTGGTGTGTATCTAGTGTGTTATAATGTTATAATGTTTCAGACCAACAAAGACCCTAGGATCCACTCATGGCTGGTCCACCTAACTGTGTTCGTGTATTGTGTATGTCCTCCGTGGTGGCGGAGGGGACCTACAATTTTACGTGTGTTCCGAACCACAAGAACAAGAAATTTATGTAAAAACTGCTGGTAAATTGGCAACGACCAATTTTACGAAACTAAATAATTATCAATTTAAAACATTAATTATCGATTTAAAACTAAAGATAGAATCTCTGATCCAGAGGATCAAGTCACAACAGACTACTATCCACAAATATGTTACACTCTATATCTATTTATAAAGGACATGCAAATATATCGGATCAAAGAATCCAGTCAATTTCATTACGGCATCCATGAAGTCACGGTCCACATCGATAGCGGACCAAGTCAAAATTTACAATCATATACATTACAATATATACACTTACGAGAAAAAGAGTAGGTGTGGCTGTAAAGACTGTACAGTAATGTAGAAATGTGTGTGCACCCATTTTGGGTCTCCCATTTGAAGGTGTTTGTGGGGCAAGTGAAGATCATGAGTTTTTCAATACCTCACAGTACTATGGGGGGCACCGCTCGGCAGAGGAATCTCTTTAAATGGGGTGTGTAAGGACAGAGAGTATCCCCTAACCCAAGACGCTGCCTCCCTATATCCCACAACACTTGTGTTGAGCTGTGGGATCTATCCCCACAAAGCCTTAATTTTACTACCTTAAACTATACCCTTTCTATCAACATATGCGTCTAATCGATTTTTAAACATGTTTATAGACGTGCTACTAATTACTTCTACCGGCAAACTATTCCAGCTATTTACTATTCTATGCGTAAAAAGTTTTTTCGCAACTGCTGTCTCGAACCTTCTACTTGTCAACTTACACCCGTTATTTCTAGTCCTATTATATTGAGATATTTCGAAAAAGCTATCTCTATCTACGTTATCAAACCCATTCATAATTTTGAAAACCTGGATTAGATCACCCCTAACCTCCTGGTCTCGAGTGTTGTCAATTTTAACTCCTTAAGCCTATCCTCGTACGACTTTGACCTAAGCGACGGAATCATCTTAGTTGCTCGTCTTTGAACTCTTTCGATTTTGTCTATATCTTTGCGCATATACGGATTCCAAAATTGGGACCGCGTACTCCAAATGGGGTCTAACTAATGATTTATAAAGTGGAACTATAATATCGCACGATTTGTACTCAAAATTTCGAGCTATAAAACCTAATACTTTGTTCGCCTTATTGACCGCTGCTGTACTTTGTTTCGCTACTTTTAAATCACCAGTGACTATACTCCTAAATCTTTTTCCTGCTCTACGATTGTTAAATCTTTCCTGACATACTATACGCAAATTTACCGTTACGCGAACCTATATGCAAAATTTTGCACTTATCAACGTTAAATCTCATTGCCATGTGACTGACCAATCAACGATTTTATTCAGATCTTCCTGAATTTTACCTCTATCTTCGTCATTAATCGCCCTACCACCCAGCTTCGTGTCATCCGCAAACTTTGAAACTGTACTGACTAGGCAGACATCTAAATCGTTAATATATATAAGAAAAAGCAAGGGGCCCAATACAGAACCCTGAGGAACGCCACTCGCTACATTAGCCCAGCACGACTCCGCTCCATCAACGACCACCTCTGTTTCCTGCCTCGCAAACCATCTCTAGCCAATTTATTACTACACCCCTGATTCCATGAGCCTTAGTTTTTTCAATGAGTCTTTTGTGCGGCACGGTGTCAAACGCTTTTTGAAAATCTAAATACACTACATCAACCGCCCGATGTCTATCGTAAACGTCAACCACACTTTGGAAAAATTCTAAAAGATTAGTTAAGCAAGATTTGTTTCGCCTAAATCCGTGCTGCGTATTTCTAACAAGTTTATGGTATTCTAAGTGTTTGACTATACGATCCCTAATTATTGATTCCAAAAGCTTACCTACAACAGACGTTAAACTGATTGGCCTATAATTTCCCGCCGCACCTTTATCGCCTTTCTTAAAGATAGGTGTTACGTTTGCTAACTTGAAATTATCTGGTACGCACCCCTCAGAAATAGACGTATTAAAAATCTTTGTTAGTGGCACAACAATGCTATCTTTTAATTCTTTTAGTTGTATGGGATATATGGAATCCGGACCCGGTGATTTGATTTACGCTTTATTTTCATATCAATATAGCGCATTACTTCCCCTTCACTAACGACAATATTATCCAAAATATTACCATTATCAAAAGGTATTATGTCTATGACCGTAGGGATATCGTTACATCTTCTAGTAAAAACTGACGTAAAAAATTCGTTTAGCAAGGTAGCCATTTCCTTGTTTCAGAGACTTGATCTCCATTTACATTTTTTAATGGACCTAAGACACTTTTTACTGGATTTCTATTATTGACGTATTGAAAGAATCGCTTGGGGTTTCCTTTACCGTCACGAGCTATGGAGATTTCAAATTCGCGTTTTGACTTTTTTATTACACTTTTAGCTTCACGCCTTAGAGATATGTAGTTGTTTCGTAACAACAGATTATCTTTATCGCACTTATATAGCCTATAAGCCCTATCTCTACTCTTTATAATGTCTCCTACTCTACAAGTAAACCACAAGGCTTGTTGTTTACTTTCGCACGCTTAATTTTGTACGGTACACATTCCTCATTTATAGTCCTAAATACCGTTATGAACGATTCCCACATTAGTTTTGCGTTGGAGTTCCCCATTACGTTTTCCCAATTGACGTGTGAAAATTTATTTCGAAATTTACTAAAGTCTGCGTGCTGGAAGTTAGGAATTTTAGTCGAGTTAGTTGGCTTCGAGTGACTTACTGAGAGGACAAACTCTACCATATTGTGATCGCTATTCTCAACGGTTCTATTACTTGAAGATCAGTAATTAGCCTATCATCCGTAGTTATTACTAAATCTAAAATACTGTCCAACCTCGTAGGTTCCCCAACCTTTGAATAAGAAAACTCCTCGAGAAATTAACTAAACGATTACCTTCCGCGTCTCCCTGCATTGTATCGTAATTCACATTGGCGCAATTAAAGTCACCCATAACTAAAGCCTGCTCACTACCGATTATTCTCTTTAGTTCACGATATAACCCTTCATCCGTAGCAGCTGTTTGATTTGGGGGCCTATATATAACCGCAAGATGTGTGTTTGTACGTTCGTTTGTGTTGATGTCACATGTCTGCCCAATCAGAGCGCTCCATCCATTTCAAATTTGAATTAGTTTGTTACTGGAATGGCTTCGTGTGAGACGTGCTTGTTCAATTATTACCACTGTATTTTCGCTTTCTATGAAAATTTAGAAAAAAGTTGTTTCTGCGTGCTCAGTGTTCTACCGACAGTAGTGAAGTGTCCACATTGTAAAATGGAGTGTACATATCGTCAAGACCAGAAACTGTGGCGTTGTAGATAGGTTAGGCTAGGATAGGTTAGGAAGGTTAGGTCAATTTTGAAGGTGAAATTTGTTTTTCCTATGGTTTTTGATGTTTTGAATGAATCTGACCTTCAGAACCGTCGGAAATGACTCATTTTCTGTGATTTCCCCCACATTGCCAGCTGGGGGCGGAGGGGGTTATTTAAAAAATGAGTCATTTCCGACGGTTTTGAAGGTCAGATTCGTTCAAAACACATCAAAAACCATAGGAAAAACATAAATTTCACCTCGAAAGGGAGACGGGTGTAATACTGGACATTTACCCAAATTTGTGTAGCCTATTTAAGAAAAGTTAATTGGTTTATTATCTTGACATACTTGAACAATTCCTCGAACCTCAACTTCTTACAGATGGCATTCTTGACACAGTAGTTTTTCAGCAGGATGGAGCACTGTGCCATTATGCAATAATTGTACGTGATTATCTTGACAGATGCTTCCCCGGTCGCTGGATTGGTCATGGAGGAACACAACCATGGGCAGCACGTTCACCCGATTTAACACCATTAGATTTTTTTGCCTGGGGTTTCATTAAGTCTAAGGTGTACACTGGTAGGAGAATTAGTGATGTAGCCGAACTTCGAAACTGTATTACCGATGCAGTTCAGAAAATAACACCAAATGCTGGAAAGTGTGTTCCGGGAAACAACTTATCGCTTTGAGCTCTGTAGAGACACTGATGGTCGCCATGTGGATACAGCTAAATAAATAGCACTAATTCTTTGTGGCACTTACTTTGAAATATATTTTTCATGTCTTAAACCAGTTTTTTGTAATTCTCATTATTTTTCAAAATAGTGACTTTTGAGACACCCTGTATAAATATACATGTATGTATAGTAGGGTGTTTCATAAATGAGAACCATATATTTTTAATCCACATTGTTCGTTTTATATATTTATCACTCCTGGCCAAAAATAAGACTCCTTTGACAACAATAAGGGGTCCCGAGAAATCACACCTTACGTCAGAGAGCATAGACTCATCACTTCTTCATCATTTCCCCCTTCTGTTTCTTCGTAAAATCCTTCCTGTTCTTGAAAACTGCTTTCAGCAGATACTGTTTGTCTTCTTCCTTCGTTGTTAGGGCAGTATTGAATTTCTCGATGAGTGATCCCCCGTTCAGCTGAGTCGTTCACCACAGCCAGGATGCGGACCCTAGCTAGGCCTGCTTAGTAGTGTGGGTCACTTTCCCAAGACGAAGCGGGATTTTTGACGAAGGTGCTGTTGATCCTGAGTGCACTGAAGAGATCCTTCATCCTTGAGGTAACAAAATCCGAAATCTTCTTTCCTTTGAAGGAGCTGAGGATGGTCTTTCCCTCCAGATGCTTCAACGCTTTCCTCAATGCCGGCTTGGCAAGGTTCTCTCGCATCCTTTGTTTCTCTTCCTGAGGAACCCCTTGATTGAAGAATGCCAAGCCAACCAGCGTCTCGGAGAAGTACCAGAGGTGTCATTTCATGACCGCTTGTGCTTGCTTGTTGATGATCACGGCATCTTCCTGCAGTATTTCCAGGTCCAGCAAGAACTCCAGATCCACACATGGGGCCTGCTCTGCTCTCGTTGCACAACTCCAAGCCTTTGCGTAGGCCAGGGCTACGAACAGGCAGATTTCTGTGACTCCTTTCAGCTCCCGCCTGGTCATCCTGAACTGGTCCTGAAGGAGGTACAGCTTCAATCCATAAATGGCTTTTGCCATCCACCGCGCATGGTGGTATGCTCCTGGCTTCCGCAGTGGCACATTGGCAACAGTCTCTTCCCCGAGAAAGAGGATAACTAGTTGAAGTAGTTCTTGGTAGTCATCCTGTGGCTGACCAGAAGCCAGAGCTTCCCTTACGATGAGGACAGTTTGGTCCTTGAGACCCTGAAGAGGTCCAGCGATGCTGCAGCTATCTGAATCAATAGCAGTGGTGATAAGAGATTGGTCGATGAAACCCCACTGCTCTTGCAATCTTTTGAAGATCCCAGTCGTGGGCCCAGAGGTGGGTCCCATCGAAGACTGGAAGACTTGGGCCAGGATGATTTCGTACATATGGTGCCTGCATGCTAGGTAAAGAAGTTGCTTCCCGAGACCCTCCTCAATCTTGACACAGGCTCCCACGTGAATCCTGGTGTTTGATGCTGTTGTGTCAAATGATAACCCCTTGATTCATTCGGATAGGTCGTGTTCCCGCACAAGATCAATGCAGATGCGTGCCATCTTCGCTCCCGTGCCAGCTGGAACTTTCAGAACTCCAAGCAGCTTCTCCTGGCCATTCCCGGTGACCAGCATAGCAATCTGGTCCACAGATCCATCACCTGTGATTCCAGGCAGCATTTTCCTGTCCCAGTGCAACACCAAGGCTCCTCAGGACAGAATTCTCCCTCTTGATACGCCTCTGCTGCTTGCTTCCGAAGTGACTGGCAAGCACGATACATTGTGGAAGAGGAGATGGATACCTCGTTCAAATCATGCCCCAAGGATTGTGCGACAATGGCGTAGGACATTGCTGCATCACGATAAGAAATGTTCATCCAGTCGTACGTGACAGCCACATCCTGAGTGATGAGGTTCCTCGACTGCTTCCTCGGAGAAGGACATGAAGCAGACATGGAGGCTGCCAAGGAGGGATCATCTTCCGCAGATGGTGATGCTGAGGACGAGGAGCTGTCTTCAAGAGTAGCAGCTTCTGTAACTGTCTTGGCCTGCTCGAATTCCTGGTGTCGTCTCTCCTCCTGCTGTTCCTTTCGATGCCTTTTCCTACTCTCCATTTGGGCCAGCTTCATGTCTGCCGATCCCATACTGCTCTCTGTTGGGTCCTCCTGCTGACTCTTGTAGAAGAGCTTGTTTTCCTCATTTGTCATCATTAGAGTTAGGATTGATAGGCACTAAAAAATCAATAATAGGTAGGCAAAAAGGCACTAAAGAAGCCCTAAAAAAGTCGCTTAAATAGGCACTAAAAGCTAAAAAAGGCACTTAATAGGCATTTCTATTTTCCCACTTTTCTCTTATTATTGTTGACTTACAGTAAACCCATTTGCAGTTCTGATGAATATCAGGATTTTTATTGTAAAAAATAAACTAAACATCTCAAAAACCATCAAACATTTTATTTGCATCAAAGTAAAATCCAAACATTTAAACTATCTTCTTACAAAAACTCGACTAAACTATAAATTGAAATGGCAATTGATGATTAAATATTTTTCAAGGTTCTGTGGCGTAAATTGACATCGCCTGTCACTCAATACATTTTTATATCGAGAAAACGACCTTTCGACATCGCAAGACGTAATTGGTGCGAACTTCAAAGATGCTAATTCGCTTGGCTCAAAGTCCAGAACCTCCTGACACTCTCCTTTGAACACTGTCGAAACGTTCACTATGGTTTGCCAACCAGGATTGCGTCTGAGAACATTTTCAAATTTTGCTACCACTTCTTTCCCTACGTTACCAGGAACCTGGCTCAGCTCCTTCCTTAAATTTTGAACTATTTCCACTGCTTCAACAAACGGCAGGCCTCTCTCCTCCAGCTTGGTTATGGTCCCTGGCACCCGTCCGAAATTGGCCATGATGTAGGCCAGGTCTCCTCGAAGGGTTTGTTATTTTGGATAGAGAATAAAAAATGTTGCAACGTACCTCTTTGGAACAAGGTTGGCAGAAAATAACTCCACCATCCGTAGTGAAGTTTGGGTCCTTCTTGATCCACTGCCTGAACAGAACGCTTTTGGCTGTCTTGTCCTTAGGCATTTTTTCTCACTTATAAAAAAAGCCGTAAGCACAAACGTGAGATTTTACTTAGCAAAAGCACTTGAACAAAGACACCACGTTGCACGTACCAAATAAAATGATCGAGGCTGAACGCGTCACAATGACGTATTGTGATCTGATTGGCTGTATTTGGCTGATGTATTGTGATCTGATTGGCTGTATTTGGCTGACGTATTGTGATCTGATTGGCTGTATTTGGCTGACGTATTGTGATCTGATTGGCTGTGCTGGTTGCCTCAGGACTAGCCTCGGTTTTTCCATCCCCTGCCCTATTTAGGCCTACAAATTTTAAAAAAAATGCGAGTTATTTTGCTTTACTTACTACAATAAAATTAAAAAAGGCATATATAGGCACGTATTTTAAAATTAGGCACTAACCATCAAAATAGGCGTTTATAGGCACTATAACATTTAATTATATACATCCCACAGTCCCGAAATGAATTTCTCTAAAAGAAGCCTATGAATCTATAAACGGGAATAAAAAAGGCAAAAAGGGCAAAATCCGGACTCTAGTCATCATAGAAAGGACATTGGAATGACCAACATTGAGGATTTCATTCTTGAGTTCCACCTTGAACATGTCCTCCACAACACGACAGCCCTCCTCGGATCTCTTCCTGCTTTTCACCAACTTGTCGTAATACTGGAGCAGAGCTTCCATTTTCCGAAGGGCGCTGTCCCACCTCATAGTAGGGATCCTTGCTCTTTTGCAGAACACCATCACCGCATCCAAACAGAGGTTCAGACATTTTCTCCATCCTAGGTTTTCCTGTTTTTGATGGAAGAAGCACTTTTGCAAGACTTGAAACTTCGTTGGCAGGCGGCTACCCAGGATCTCCTTATTCGGGTGTCTGATGAGCCAAACCTCTTTCTTGCTTAGAGTTGCCATATTTATCTGCAATGAGGAAATATACGAATTAGAAAAGAGTACAAATACGCAATGGTAGACACAACGAAGACAAAACTCGACACCTGACATGAAGGACAGAGAGCAGTGCACCCTTCCATCAGGAAGCAAGGCAGTTGACTAACACTAGAACAGCTGAAATTAGAAATACCTAAGAAATCTGAAGCGTCAAATTTTGGGACCCCTAAACGTGTTCTGATCTGGTTGAAACCTGTTCAGACGAGTTTCCTCGGCAAAAGGAACAGGGGCATCAATGTGGATTGAACTTCCTTCCACTTCATCCATCAACCACACTGCCGTGAAACACCCTAATGTATAGTATGTGTTTTGGTATTTCTGTATGTGTTTTAGTGATGTATGAGGAAATATAGTTGGTCATAGGGAGGGGGTCAGTTGGTCTAGGGATTGATTGTATTTTTTCCCATAAGTATTAGTCCCTGTATGCATGGTTTCCATTTACACAGGCGTTTTCAGGAATCTAACCCCTGTGTATACCGAGGGTCACCTGTATTTGTGGATCGTAGCCTATTATGACTTTGATCCTCTGGATCCAGAGATTCTATTTTTAGTTTTAAATTGATAATTAGTTTTGTAAAAATTGGTTATTGCCAATGTACAGGCAATTTTTACCAGGGTTGTGGAGTTGGAGTCGTGGAGTCGCACATTTCAGGGCGGAGTCGGAGTCGAATTTTTACAATGTGTGGAGTCGGAGTCGGAAAATTTTGGACCGACTCCACAACCCTGGTTATAGCCACTAGGTTAAGAAGGGTTATTCAATTTTAAGTAGGACTACTACTGGTTAGACCTTAATTATGTTTAAGAGAATCTTTCATTTATATATATATATATATATATATATATATATTGGAAAAAATAAAAATCCCTTAATATGATATCTACAAGTCAATATCCTTCTTAATATTTGAATGTTCTCTTATCCTAGAAAGTAACCTGATGATTCATGTGGTGGTGATGAAATGTCTTATTATTATGATAATTATAGAGTGAAACACTAGAGGAGTCGGAGTCGTATATTTAAAATGTGAGGAGTCTGAGTCGGATTTTTAGGTTTTTTACAATGTGTGGAGTCTGAGTCGAATTTTTACAATGTGTGGAGTCGGAGTCGGAAAATTTTGGACAGACTCCACAACCCTGATTTTTACATAGTGGAGCCACCTCAATGGGCTGAAGTGGACTCTAGTCTGCCCACTATAAAAATTTCTTATGTTGTTCGTAAGGTCATATTCAAACAAAGCACACCAAAATACACTTGAAAAATGTATTTTTGACTACATTCTAATATTCTATACAATAAAGCATAACCTAACCTGTTCATGTTATGGGATCTCGTAAATGATGCATTACCATAGGAAATGTGCAAAACACCTCAAAATTAACCAGAAAAGTTTGCTTTCTTCATTTTTGTTTAAACTAACAAAAATATCACTACTTAACCTAACCAATCATCAAGGGTGTACAGTTGATGTAACTGGGCATTCAATTAACTGGTCAATTTGTAGTTTCGACCAACCACAGGATTTTAGGAATTTTGTCTTTACAATAAGTAGTTTCAACAATTCTAAGACACTTTTCTTCTATGGCAAATTTGTCGCAAATGAATATTGAAAGAGTTACAACTATTTAAAGTTTAATCAATATTTTTGTTAAAATTAAGGAAAGTATTGGGTCAATATGTTTTAAATGACATGGGCTGGACCTGTAAATCAAAATAACTTTTTATGAGGTAGTTTTAGTCACTTTATTCAAATTTGTCACTCATTTTTTGGGCAAATGTACAGTGCCCGCGAAAAGTATCCGATCACCCTTGAAATTTGTATTTTTTACATAAAAAACAATGTTTAAATGTATACTAACCTTATATTAGTATTTTGTCATCTGTCCTTTGGTTTGGATGACTTGTTCTAGACGTTTTGGCATGGATTTAATCAAGTTTTGACAAACTTCCACTGATATTTCCTTGCACCATACCTTTTTGATGGCCTCTTGTAATTTTTTGACTGAGCCAGTGTCGTGGCATTCAACCTTATTTTTTATTATTAGCCACAGATTTTCTATCGGATTGAGATCTGGACTATTACCAGGCCAATCCAAAATATCAAATTTATTGTCAGTAATCCATTTTGTCACTATTTTGGCCCTGTGACATGGTGCACCATCATGCATGTATGTTTTTGTCCTTTGGATTGCCATTGCCAGTGGAAGTTTATCCTGTAGCATTGCTAAATACCGTGCACCATTCATAGTTGTGTTCTTCGGAAGAAAATATAAGTTTCCACGCCCATAGTAACCGAAACAACCACAAACCATCACACTTGGAGGGTGTTTCATTGTCTTTAGGGTGTATTTAGGGTCCATCCTATTTGAGCCAATAGGCCGGCGAACCTTTTTTGGACAACTTCTGAATGTCAAAAATGTCGACTCATCGCTAAATAAAACCACCTTCCAGTCATCAACAGTCCAATGAATGTATTTTTTACAAAATGCGACACGTTTTTTACGCATTTTTTCATTAATGAACGGTTTCTTAGCAGCATGGCGAGATGGTAATCCGAGTTCTTTTTGGAGCCGCTCCTGGATAGTTCGTTCAGAAACACCAGATAACAAATTATTCATATTAAATTTTATTTCTTTCGCAGTTATTGTTGGGTTTTTCAATACTAAACGTTTCATAAGTTTGTCTGTTCGCGAATTTGTTTTTCTCGGTCTGCCAGATCGTTTTTTAGGGACTGGCGTGGTTAGGCCACCATTGTTCTTAGCCCGTGAAACCCATAAATTAACGGTACTTTGGGATATGTTTAATTCCTTAGCTATCTGTCTCTGTGATTTCCCACATGCATGCAAAGCAACAATAGCACCTCGACAATCACTCTTAAGTTGTTTTTTAGCACACATTATATATAAATTTTATTTACACCACTTTCTGTAAAAAAAAAAAAAAAAAAATCAAGAAATTTACACAAACAGTGAAATCTGACAAATTTGAGACACAGCCACCCGCAACGAAGGCTACCAGAACTAATTTGAGAATGCATTGGATAGCTCTCATATCAGCGAGCAACCTCAAAGTTACTCGCTGATATCGCTAGAACAAATAGAAAGTGAATTACGTGTCTGAATATCAAGGGAAAATATTGTATTTTCTTGAGTGATCGGATACTTTTCGCGGGCACTGTATATTAATGTTGAACATTATGATCCTAATAATAAAAATATAAATACACTCATTTTTGGTCCAATGAGTATAATCTTGGGCTATTTTTTTCACTACTCTGCATCTTAGTTTGTTTTTCTATTCTGGCTTTTTTTTTTATTTTTTTTTATTTTTTTTATTTCAGTTTTGTGGTGTTTGTGATAGAATTATGACATGCTGTTCATGTTGTTTTGACTTTGAGAACTTGATTTGTCATGTGCCCTAGATGAAAACAAAGCATTGGATGTTTTTATCAATTACGGCATTATTCTCTCATCCTTAACTTGCCTGAAATGTGATAGTGAGTGCCTAATACGAAAAGACCAGAAGATATTTAGGTGAAATAACCAATATCATCTTCTGCAGGAAAAACGTACGAGGGTGCTATTCCTGAAGGATAAAAAAATCTAATCAAATAATCATCATATTCTGCATCATATGACTTGACCAGTCTTAATCACAATTCTTTTTCATACACACAACTGACAAAAGAGCCTACTTTATTGCTTAACTCTCCTTCGATATCACTGGCTTCTCCATCATGATCTACTTCTCCACTAACAATTTTTCTTATTTCTTCTGACTGAAGACTATTAGATAACGAATATACTTTTAAAGTGTTTGCTGACAAAGGGATAAATTTATGTAATTTTTGGGTACCTTTAATTGGGATAATTGGTAAATTGAGACACTTGTTGGGAATTTTCTATTTTTGTAACTTCATTTTTGGATACATAAAAAAAAATTATTGTGCAATCTAAATTAGTTGAGCAAACTTGAAAAAAGTCTTTGGGAGTTAAAATTTGATTATCAATTGGTCATTGTAAACTGGCTTTTGCTACTGATCTTTTCACAGTGCCACCTATTCTATTGCATGCTCTCTTTCCATGCAACGTAGCAAAAAAAATTCCACTCCATTTATTCCAAAATTGGCTTTGTGATGGCATAAATTCAAAAAGTTTAATTTATTTTTATACTGGGATGCACAGCCATCAGTAAAGTAGTGAATTTTTGATAAAGTTGGATGCTGCTCACGAATACTAGGTATAAGTTTTTTTAGAAAGGAATATACTAGCATTGTACTGTGCTTTTATGACAATCAGAAGTGAAACAATAACTTTGATAACAAATTTTTGCCAAGTTTATAATAATATACAAAAGGATGCACACTGGGAAGTTTCCCAGTGAAACCCTTGTGCCGCATCCTGAACAATAAAAGAAAAGTTTTCTGCGAAGTCCCTTACAAGAACACCTTCATTTTCTTTCATATTTTCTTTTAGCTCTTTAAAGTAATTGGATTGGCCTTTGTTTGTGAAATTATGTAGTTAGTTTTGTAATATTTTTACTCAATGATTCCACAAAATCTTGTGGAGATTCAACTTTGTCTTTAATCATGCAGCTGTCCACACTCCCACTGTTTATAAGTTATTTCTTCCACATTAAACATAAAATTTAAAGTTTCTAAATATCGTTTAACACCTCCTTCACGGGGACATTTTTTACATTTGTGCATCATACAATCTTCATCATCTTTGTTACAGACTGATAAGGCCATCAGCCTTTTGTAGTCTAAATCTTTAATCCCCAAAGCTGCTATCTGTAGCTTTGGGTTTTGATGGTACACACACACACACACACACACACACACACACACACAGAGTATGTACTGCTCTGACCTGCGAGTACACACCAAGAAGGTCTTAAGTTTGCAAAAGAGCTAAATCTGATTTTTGGATTAGCTTCATTTTTTATATATTCTCTGAATAATTCACATAAATTACAAGGCATCAATCTCTTCTGCATCTTCACTTTTTCTTCATTTTCATTAATAGTAAATTTATAATCCTTAATTCCCAGACACATTCGGCTATAATTATCGCTCTCGTAAAATTCTCTTACAATCCTCTTCACTTCACTGGTTATGACCTTTCCTTTCGACATACTCGGAATATGCGGTAAAATACCATATTCTTTTTGCAAACTCCGACTTTTTCTCACCATATACGTAGAAGTTTCAAAGAATTCTGCTGGTTTTTTCAATTGAAAATGGATATAAAGATATAATTTGTAATTTAATCTTGCGATCAGTTGTAAAAATAAATTTGTCTTTAAGCTCTTGCATGACATTTTCATACCTAAAATTATATAATAAAAAAAAGAGTAAAGTAAGTTAGTAAATTAAGTATTAAATTTTATTTTATTTTCTCAAAAAAAAAGTTTCATTATGTATTGTACATATAAATAACAATAGCTACACGTTTTTAATGTATAGTAAACTTTTTGCCTTTTTGAATCATCATCCCAATGACCCTTTCTGGATGGGCCAGCAACAACGTCTTTGTGGATAGAAGTCCCGTAGGTGGATTCTATACTACTAATTTTTCCTGATGTTGCCTGAAATTTTGAAGTGGCCTTTTTTTGTTTTTGCTGTGATGTTAATCCAGCTGTAAAGAATTACATAAAATTACAATTGAGATACAAATATTATTAAATTATATATGTAATGTATGTTAGTTGTCTAACTGAGACTTGGTTTATTAATCAGATAAAAATTAAATATATGTTTATTGAAAGATTTCATTAATTATATAAAAAAATAAATATACAGGTATGCCTTGATTTATGCCGGGGTTAGGTTCCAGCAGATTGCCATTAAAAAGTGAAGTGGTGTAAATTGAAGCTAAAAAATAATGGGCTTCTACCTAAATAAATAGGATAGGTTCCAGGATTCTCCAAAAGTGACCCCATATTTTCCATAAAATGAAAATTATCATTGGGTTATATGCTTAAAACTAGTAAAAGAATGCTTAATATTAATAAAATAATTGAATTAAAGATAAATTACTACTTTGGTAATTAAAGCAATTAAAAACAAAATTATTTGATCTTGTTTGACAGTGGCGAGATGATGATTTATTGAGGAAGAAGATCTTGGAGGAAGATCCTCTTTTTTATTTTGCTGAGGAACTGCAGAATTGAGCAGTTCATCCATTATCATCTTTCACATCATCTAGACCTACTTCATTTGCTATCTTAGTGACGTCTTTTGTCAGTTTCAACACTGTCAAATCCACCAAAATCAGCAATGCAATCAGGCCACAGCTTACACCAGACACCATTTAGACATGATTTCAAAACTTCATTCCAAGCTGCGGCTATGTTGGAAATGCCTTTTAAAATGTCATATGACTTCCAGTAGTCCTGCACAGTTACATAATCATATTTTGCGTAGTTTACAGCTTTTTACCATTTTTAATTTTACATTTAAGCTTTTACTTTAAGAGGTGTAAAAGGGAAGTGACGTAAATTAAAGCAGCATAAAACGAGGTTTACCTGTATGGTTATTTAAAGATATTTACCTGTTTTTATGGGGCTCTCGTCTAAATATGGTAATATTTTATCGCTAAGTATATCCTTATTATGTTGTAGATCTTCCAAAAAAATTTCCTCAACAGGTGGAGCCATAGAAATATTTGTAGATGAGCTATTACTGCGCTCAAAGGATTCTTCATTTGCTGGTAAAGGACACAGTTCTTGTAGTGGTATAGCCTCTTCTGCTGGTGCTGGTACAAATTCCAGTATTCCAGGTTGACTTCTTATTAAGGTGTAGCAATTGCTACACAATAGCTGATCCTTTTGAAGAACTCCATAACTTACAGAAGCCATACGTTCCGTAACTTTTTTAATATTATTGAAAATTTTTTTTTTAAAGGATCATAACAATATAATTTCTTATTTTTTGGGATTTTTTTAAGTTATTTAGGTAGATATTTAGGTACACCTGTATCTTTCAATATATAGTTATTAAAATCTGAAAATAGAAAACTAAAAAAAAATGAAGCCAGCATTAACCAAATTAAGTTTTAAGCTATATAATGGCTTATAAGCTAACTTTTTATTGCTGATTATGGTAGATCTTTGCTCGGGCAAGTTTTTATTCAATAAAATTTTTTAAAAAATTGATCCCTTCAATGTCAGATTCTGAAATTTTTATTTTTTCAAAATTGTTTTTTTTTTTTATATTATCCAAATGAAAGTACCATTTTTGGAAACTAGACCTATTTGACTGATTTTCAAAAAAATTTGGGAATTTGTTTTTTTCACTAAAAAATGCCTCCAGACCAAGTTTTATGTAAATTGAAGACATGACTGTGTTGTTTATCTGTCTATTTAACCTGGATTTACCCTAATAATATATATATATCCCCCTCGATTAGGTACTCCGGCTTGGGCCAAGGGGGCTTGTACACCTCGTGGGTTGTTGAGGTTTCCTCAACTCCTCGCGGGGTGTGGGCGAAGAGTTACCTAGTTAGTTGCGTTCCCCCCCCCCCCTTTTCTTTTCTTTTTTGCTCCCCTTTTTTTTTCTGTCTCCCGGAATTTCTTTTGTCTTGACTCGGTCCTGTGCCTCTGTCAATCGTAGTATCCCCCCCCCCCCTCTGTTTGTATTTGCAGTCTTGGGGTCATCGGGTGCACCTGCCGGGGGCATTGCTCCGGGGATGGTACGGGTGCCTGGACCGCTGCTGCGTCTGGATTGGGTCTTTGCTTGGCCCTTAACGGACAAATCTCCGTAGTGCCAATCTGCTGTTTTTAAAACGACAGTTAGGGGGGGGCGGGCTACCCGGGACGTTGGGCCTGCGCTTTGAAGGATGCAGTGGTGGCTGGTGCATCGCCTTGGGTCCGAGGCTGCCTTTTTTGTAAAGCTACTATTTATGGGTTCTATTTCTAAACTTCACTCCCCTCTTGTTGACGACTCTGGCCCGCCCTTGGATTTGGATAAGACTACTACTTCTGGTCGTTCAGCAGCCTCTGCCTCCGCTGGATTGACCTTCAAGTCGTATGGCCCCCTCTCATCCTCTGCGGCATCTGGCTCTCATGGCTGGACTCGTGGTGGCCGTAGGGCGGGGTCTTCACGGCCCTTGTTCTCTCGGCCACTCTCGGTTACCGTTACACATGGACCTGTCTCTGCTGTCAATTTCTGTCCGGTGGACAGGTTCCTTGTTCTCTGCCCTTCTGCTGGCTCCCTTTTGGGCAACTCGGAATGGATGTTTCAGCGCCTTAAGTCGATAGGGGTTCCCTGTCGTTATGATATCCACCCTCTGAAGGATGGGTCTCTTCTTTTGAAGTCCCGTTCTTCGGGGGTGACTGGGTCCCTTCTACAGTTGCAGGATGTCTTGGGTTGCAGAGTTTCTGTGACTCCCCATCCGCAATTGAATAGCTGTCAGGGCACCATTTTCACTTCCCGTCTGCTGTCAATCCCGGTTGGTGAGTTGCAGGAGGATCTTGCCCCCCAGGGGGTAATGAAGGTCTTCCGCTTTTCGTTGCACCGGGATGGTGCTCTTACCCCGTCTGCTCGTCTGCTCCTGACCTTTGACTCCCTTGTGCCTCCGGCCCAGGTGTTCTGGGGCATGGGTGATCGCCGGTTGTGTGAGTTTTTGGTGCGACCATATGTGCCTGACCCGGTTCGCTGCTTTGGCTGCAACCGGTTCAGCCATATTAACTCTGCGTGCTGCCGTGAGGGTAAGCTATGTGTCCGCTGCGGTGGGCCTGCGCACCCTACCCCATGCCCGAAGCCCCCATGGTGCTCGAACTGCTCAGGGGCCCACCCTTCCTCCTCTCGGGACTGCCCCATTTTCAAGTTTGAATTCGAGGTGGTCCTTAAGGACTACCAAATTCCTTAGTGCATGGGAGGTGCGCGATAGGGTCCATGACCGGGAGCCACAGCGAGGGTTGTCCTACGCTGCGACTTTTGGCCCTGGTGGGTCCTCGGGCCCCTCCCATGCTACCCCGGTGTCTACCGGAGTGGTGCCCCCCCTGGAAGTTCTGGGGGTTGGTGGTCCTCCTGGCGCCGCGGGTCCTTCTTGTTCCTCTGCCTCACTCTCAGACATCCCATCTGATTTCCTGCCTTCAAGTGCCCCTTCTCCCTCTCCGGCCTTGGGGTCTGGATCCTTGCCCACTCGTCTCTAGGGTGGGGAGGGTGATGCCCCGAAGGGGAGGAGGAAGCGTCGCCGTGGTCGGAGTCGGAGTCCTTCCTACCCGATCCTGACTGCTGCTCGCCCTGCTTCCCCTTCTTTACCGGAGGGGAAGTGGCGCGCTGCCCCTGATCCGCTCAGGACTCCCATCTCTATACAGAGGGCTGGTGAGGCGTCACCTCCCGGTGCCCCGACCAGTGTCCAGGTGTCGGTCGAGGTACACCGCCCCATGACACACTCAATTACTGACTGTTCCCATGGTAGACCCGGTTGAGAGGAGCCTACCCCTCCTTCATGGAGTCTCTCTCCCTTCGGCTCCTGGTGAGAGTGGTTGGGTCTCTCCTGGATCTACCTCTCCCACCTGTGGTCGACCTTTCCTCCCCCCCTCATCAGTGCTTGTCTGGTTTGACGAGCCCTCGAACAAATGGTTCCCCCCAGTCCCCCTCTGGTGGGGAGTTGGGGGTTTTGGCTGGGCCCATCTCGTCATCTCTCCCCCCACCAGGGGAGCCCCCTCTGACCTCCTGTTCTACTCCACTTCTCGTTCTACTACGGGTGAAGTCAGTGGCCCCTACCCCCCAGTTCGGGGTGAGTCGGGGAAGCCGATTCCGTCCCTGGTTACTGACCATTGAGTTTGCTGCTCAGCTTGGTCTGTGGCTATTTCGCTGTTTTCTCTGCCTCTTATAATGCCGCTTCCCCTTACAGTTCCATTTTGCATTGGAACTGTAGGGGGCTTTTAGCTAACTGGGAGAACCTTGCCTCCCTGCTGGAGAGCGAGTGGCCTTCCTGTGTTTGTCTCCAGGAGACTATCCTGGCTACGCGGGGACTCCCTCGTCTCTCTGGCTATGTTGGTTTCCCTTGCACCCCGGATGAGCACACACGCCGGCGGGGTGCGGCAATTTACGTGCATCATTCATTACCATTGCGAGGTGTGCCTCTTCGCACTTCCTTGCAGGCTGTGGCTGTGCGGCTCTTTTTCGATTGCCAGTACACTGCCTGCTCGATTTATATTCCTCCTCATGACCCTCCTTCTCGCGACGCGGTTCATGAGTTGGTGTTGCAACTGCCTCGACCGTTTCTCCTCCTCGGGGACTTTAACAGTCGTGACCCGGCTTGGGGAGATGTCCGGTCGACTAATGTTGCTGGTATGTTGCTCTCCTTAATGGAGGAACTTTCCTTCGCGTGCCTTAATTCCGGCGAACCTACCTATTTCTACGAGTCCATGGGTTCATCTACCTGTATCGACCTTTCCTTGGTGTCCCTCGATGCCTTACTCGATTTTTCATGGAAGGTGTTGGGGGACTCTTATGGCAGTGATCATTACCCAGTCTGTCTTGAGCCAGTCGGACCACAGCCGGGCGTCTCATCTCGACCGAGGTGGTGCCTTGCGCGGGCTGACTGGCCATCTTTCAGAGCTCGTTCCATCATTGTCCATTTGGTATTGAGCTTTGGCTCTGTGGATGAGAGCTTAGAGTTCTTCGAGCGGGTGGTGATGCACGGGGGACTGTATTCCTCGATCTTCCAGTAACCCGCGGACTCGTAGCTTCCTGTGGTGGACTCCAGCATGTCACCAGGCGGTGTCCGAGAGGAAGAGGGCAACGCGCCGCTTCCACCGCACCTGGCGCGTAGACCACTTGATTGAGATGCGGCGGGCGAAGGCTTTCGCCCGCTGGACTCTGAAGTTGGCCCATCAGGCCTCTTGGCGTGCTTTTGTGTCCGGCATCTCCTCATCTACCCCTTCTACTGCTGTGTGGCGGAAGGTACATAGTATCGAGGGGAAGCCGGTCCCTGCTAGTCGCCCTGTCCTTTGGGTCGGAGACGGCTTCCTTTCGGATCCTGCTGCTGTGGCTGATCGGCTGGCAGGTGCTTTTGGTGCGGTTTCCCGTTCGCCTTCAGCTGCGGATCGTCCTTTATCGGACGTCACGTTCCCGCCCCCTGGGAACGAGCCCTATAACTGGCTCTTTACGATGCGGGAACTTCGGGCTGCCTTGGCAACCCATCATTCTTCCACCCCTGGCCCTGATGACATTCCGTATGACTTTATTTGGAAACTGCACCCGATGGCCCTGCACTTCTTGCTGGATCTTTTCAACCGGGTGTGGGTTGAGGGGTCGTTCCCTTCCCGTTGGAGGGAGGCGATTGTGGTCCCGATACCTAAGCCGGGGAAGGATCCGGCGGAGGTGGCGAGCTATCGGCCTATTGCTTGACGAGCTGCTTATGCAAGCTCCTTGAAAAGATGGTGGCCGTCCGACTTTCCTTTACACTGGAGTCGCTTGGGTTATACCCCCGACCCAGTATGGCTTTCGTCGATTTCGGGGTACTCTGGACCCCCTTCTCCTCCTTGGCCATGATGTACGGGAGGCATTTTCCCGCCGGAATCTTGTTCTGGCCGTCTTTTTCGACCAAAAGGCCTATGACACGACCCGTCGGGGAGTTGTCATGGACCGTTTGAAGTCTCTTGGTTTTGTGGGCTTTTTGCCCACGTTTCTTCGCAACTTCCTCTGCCGTCGCACTTTCCGCGTCCGTAATGGGGCGGCCCTATCTGACCTGTATGTTCAGGAGGAGGGGGTGCCCCAGGGGTGTGTTTAAGCGTCTCCTGCTTCAACCTGGTTATGTCTGCGCTACCGGGAGCTCTTCCGCCCTCGGTGCGCTGTTCCATCTACGCAGATGATCTGGCTGTCTATGCCGCGGGGACGAGTCCCCCCTCGTGGAGAGGCAAGTCCAACTCGCGGTCAATCGGGTTGAACGCTGGGTCGTCGGTGGGCCTTACGTTGTCTTCCCCGAAGACTTCGTGTGTGGCCTTCCTTCCGTCGAGGAGACGGGGATCCGGCGCCATCCCGGCCTTTAACCTTACACTCGGGGGTCAGCCTCTGGCCCTCGTTCCATCAGTACTCTTCTTGGGTATGGTTTTCGACAGCCGTTTGAGCTGGGTTCCCCACCTTCGCCGGCTGCGCGAGTCCGCGAGACGTACCCTGGATTTGCTGGGGCATCTGTCGCATACTACATGGGGCGCGGATAGGCGGACGCTCCTCCGTTTGTACGTGTCCCTGGTACAGTCCAAATTAGACTATGGGAGTGTGGTGTATGGCTCCGCCTCCCGCACGGCCCTTCGGATACTGGATCCGGTCCTCTCTAGAGGACTGCGCATGTCATCTGGCGCCTTCCGCTCCTCTCCGGTTGATAGTCTGCAGGTTGAGTGCGACATCCCTCCCTTGGAGGATCGGAGGTCGTTCCTCATTGCTAAGCACTATCTCCGGATCCTCCGTCTTCCCACCTCTCCTCTGTTCCAGGTGGTTGAGAGGGCGTTCTGCCGGGATGGGGGTTGGTATTTCACCGACACGGTGACCTCCCTCCTCGATGGTATGGGCACTCCTCCTCCATCCGTTATACCGGTCTCTTTCAGGGTGTTGCACCTTGGGAGAGCACCCCTGTTGCGTGCTGTAGGGCGTTGCGCCCCGTTCGCAGGGCCGATTCTGACTCTGCCTTACTTCGGTCTCTGTTCCTTCAGCATGCAGCGTGTCACTCTGCATGTGTTGCGGTCTTCACAGATGGCTCGAGGTCGTGGGGGGCGTTGGGGCCGCAGCTGTTCCCCAGTCGTTTGCCCTTGCTCCCCGATGTACCCGTCTCCCTGATGAGGCTTCCGTTTTCACGGCGGAGCTATATGCCATTCTGAGCGCTCTGGAGGTGGTGTGCGAGCATCCGGATGGGTCGTTTGTCATCTATTCGGACTCTCGCAATGCCCTGGATGGCCTGGAGTGTTTTGACCCTGTCCACCCACTGGTCCGACGAATCCAGCTACTATGCCATATCCTTGTCACTTCTGGTGGCAAGGAGGTGGTATTTTGCTGGGTTCCTGCACATGTTAACGTGGCTGGAAATGAGGCTGCCGATTGAGCTGCCCGTTCCGTGTGCCGACTACAGGTTTCACTTGTGTCCTTCCCCTTTTCCAATTATATCCCTGGCTTCCGTAGGTTTTTGCGCTCCTGGTGGCTGAGTCGCTGGGATGGCGCTGCAAATAACAAACTCTGCAAGATTAAACCCAAATTGGGATGTTGGGCCTCTTCCTTCTATCGGTTGCGCCATAAGGAGGTGGCTTTGGCCCACCTCCGTATTGGCCATACCCACCTGACCCATGGCTATTTGATGGCCAGGGATCGGGTGCCCTGATGTCCCAATTGTAACATCGTACTCACAATTACCCACCTGCTGGTGGAGTGTCTGCTTTACTCTGCGCTGCGCGCAGAGTATTTTCCCTTTTTGGAGAGCGTCAGGCCTTGTGATAGGCTTGGCGCTATCACGACTCCAGATTCCTGGGATCTTGGGAGCATTGCTCCAGTAAATTTGACCATGAGAAAAAGTAAATTTGGGTTTGGGTTTTGTTCATCCGCTAGACATTATGCAATTTTTTTGCGTATACGTTCTTGTACAAACCAATTTTTTTAAATTACAAATTTAGTTATTTTAAGTTTAGTTGGTAATTCCATATTTAACAATTATTTTTATTTTTGGTTAAGCTTCAATGTTTTGATAATTAAAATTTTATTAAAACGTATATTTTTTTAATATAAAATTATCAGGATTGGACTATGTTCCATTGATCTCGGCCAGGTTTGATAAATTGGCCAGATAATTACTTGTGCGATTTTAAGTAATCCCCATGACTCTAGAATTGAAAAGTTTAGTTAAGTTTAAACTTACTTTTACTTACTTTAACTTACCTACTTTTACTAAGTTTAAAGCACTTACTTTTACTTACTTTCATTGTACTATATTTACTCACTTTTACCATACTATATTTACTAACTTTTACTTATTTTGTATTTTTTCAGGTAGTCAAAATCAATAATGGATCCTAATATTGATGAAGTTGGGAGAGAAAAGTGAGGGTGTTAAAAGGGGTTACTTTTGTGGTCAATGCAAGACAAATATTCAAAAAGCAAAACTGGGAGGAACATTTTAATTCCAAAAAAATATTTGTTACAATACAAGAGGTCCCAGAGTTTGGGCCCACAGCTTAGATATTGCAGTAAAGAAATACCAGGATGAAATGCAGCAAAGAGATAGGGCAAAGCAGTCATTTAGTTTGTTCACAAAATGTGCTTGTGCTAGACCTCAGAAAAATAAACCAACTTCATCAACTGCTAATCTAGAAAATTAAACTTTTTCACTAGATGTTTCACAGACTGAAGAAAGTGCTTCTCCTCCACCTAAGAAACAAAAGGTAAGTGAGGAATCTGCGCATCAGACTAACAAAACTGCTTTAGAGGAATTTGAAAATTCCCAAATCCAGAAGACATTGAATACAATTTTGCGCCTAACAAAGAAACTCACCAAGCTGTTGTGGTTAATAAGAGAAGAGTCAAAATATGCCTTCAAGTTCAAGTGTTGCATCCAAATCTAATAAAGCAAAAAGCAACAAATTTGACATTTCCATAGCCCATTTAAGCAAGTGTAAATCAATGCAAGAAATCCTGAACAATGATTTGATCAAATCTACATTCAAATTGGTGGAAAAGAAGGATCTAGGGCATGCTGATGATTCATTTTCAGTCCCAATTGATATAATGGAAAACATTGCAAATAGTGACACTA
The DNA here is from genome assembly GCA_023014485.1 of Bathynomus jamesi. Taxonomy (NCBI): domain Eukaryota; kingdom Metazoa; phylum Arthropoda; class Malacostraca; order Isopoda; family Cirolanidae; genus Bathynomus; species Bathynomus jamesi. The sequence continues at coordinate 787,006 of JAJOZX010001455.1, forward strand.
ATATGCCTGATGTAGATATAGCTGTTGAGGATGAAGATGATGATAATCAAGAAGATATTGATGATGCTTCTGATGATAAAATGTTTACATTATATTGCATAGTTTGCACAGACCCCAAAGCATGTGCTTCAGACAAACATTCTAACATAAAAGGTTACTTCAATGTTAAAGATTTAACCTATGTATGCAAACAAGGAGAAAATCAAGAGATGGTTTAGAAATCTGAAAACCCACCTGAAGAGACATTTAATTAAACTTCAGCATCATCAAAGAGCTGCTGTTTATGAAGTGATGAAAACATCTTCTCGGAACACTACTAAATGCATAGAAGACTTATGTGGCAACATCTTATACTACATAATGAAAACAACACTGCATGGGCTCTGTATCCAGTACTTCTAGCTGTATTACATAGGTCAGGTTGTGAGGTTGGAAATTTGAATCATAGCACACATGCGTGCGAGACAATTTGTGAGCTATTAGATAATCAACTTAAAGAACAAAATGTAAAGTGGTTCTTAGAACAAACTTCAGTAACAATAACAGCTGACATTGGAACAATTTTGGGATTAAGCATGCTAGTTGTATTAGTTATGAGTGAAGAAGATAAGACTGTAAAACTTGCTGGGATAAATTTAGTACGCAGCAAATCAGGAGTTTATTTGGCCAATGAAATTTTTGATGTGTTGAAGTCTCCTAATCACTTGAAACTATCTGAAGAAGCAATTAAATCCAAGGTATCTGGAATGGTTGGAGATGGGGCTTTTTGTAAGGACAATGAACCATTTAAAAACGAAATGAAAAAGTTGTTTGGAGAAAATTTCAAATTTCGATGGGACTTAATGCATCTTGTGAACAGAGCCCACGTTGATGCATTGAAGAAAATTTGTAAATTAAGTGAGCTTTTAGACTTTATTCAGAATCACTCTTCAAATCTGAGATCAGGCCTTGACTATACCAATATGGTTCTTGACAATATCATTGGTTTTAAGAGACCAAAACTCAAATCTGATACTCGCATGGTTAATTACGAATTTGATCAATTTGACAGATTTGTGGAAAATTGTGTTTTTTGATCATCCACAAGAGAAAGAAATTAGTGCCAAGTTCTATGTATTGATTTCCTATGTAACAAAGATTATTTGCAAGTAGCTCAAAAACCATAGTTAGTGCAGAATTTGTAGAAAATATATTTTATAAAGAAGGAGGAAAACTGTTATGTTGAGAGTGATGGAAACAATTTCCAAATTAGCTAATGGAGGAAATGCAAATGATGTAGTTTCTGAATTTAAGCACGATACCACAGGGCAGCAAAAGGAACTAACAGCTGAGGATTACATCCTAAATGAAGTTTACAAATACATCAAGAAACGTTCTGATTACTACCAGGTTGCTGAAGTTGCTAGACCATCCAGAACCAGATCTGAAAGTAGTTTTACAAAAGACTCAGTGAATAAATTGGCTGACAGAATATATAGAACAGCTGTGGAAAGGAATCAGAGAGAGATTAAAGCATTTTGATAAAGATGGATCAACTGCCTGGAGTGAAGCACCAGCTGAAGGGACATTCTCCATTCTTGGTTACATTGTTGAATACAAAGGATCCATTAAGCCATCTCATTTGACTAAGCTGTGCAGAATTGTGAAGGAGGGTCCAGCTCCAGGCACTAGATCTGCTGTAATGATCACACAGAAAGCCATTGATCAGTGGCCAAGCATACATGGCAGTAAATTCACAACAAATGCCTACATGCAAGGTCTAACATCGTCCACTGTTGCTGCTGCAATGAATAAATAAACTTAAGGTGAGTTATAAACTGTACATTATTGTATTATGTTTAGCTAAAACAATTTGTAATTGGTATGTCGTCAATTCAAGAGTTTACTATCATTAACCTATCTAGTGGTGTAAGGGGAAAAAAAGTAAATTCAGAGCTGTGCTCCAGTAAATTTTTTCAAATCTGGAGTCATGGGCGCTATTCTATCGGAAGGTCCCTACTTTTCGGTAACCAGGTTTTTCTCCTTCGCTACTACTTCTTTACCGGTTGTGACTGATAATTCCCCCCCCCTCCTCCCCGTCTATTGTTCACTTCCGTTCGCTGTTTCATAGTCTTCGTCCCGTGTTCACTCTGCTATCCACCTTTCTTTTGGTGGCCATGAGTGGTCATACTTTGAAAAAAAAAAATATATATATACACATTTTTGGTCTGAGTAGTATAATTTTGTGCTATTTGTACAGGGAAATAGTGAGTCATTTTCTATGTGCCATTCACATATCTTTCAGTCCAAACGTAGCAGATCAGTTTTGTATGATGATATGCAAAGTTGTCTTACCTTAAGGCAATTGAATGTTTTGGCCATAATGATCAGGCATCATTAATATTTTTTTCAAGGAACATGGGGTTCTCCCAACAAGGTTAGTTTATCTATTAGGCCTTTATATCTTTCCTTAAAGTACATTTTTCTAGTGTATTTTGGTGTGCTTTGTTCAAATATAACCTTCATTTCCCCTGCAAATGTAAAGAAATAAGAATTTGTTTACATTATTTCGGAGTCATATTTCATCATATCAGGAATGAACTTTAGGTTATTTGCAGGGGGTCAAGGGGGTGGAGCCCCCCTTATTAGCATTAGGTTTAGTTAGTTTTCATAATTTTTGTTTAATATATTGCTATTCACATGACCAGAAATGAAAAACTATGACTCTGAAGTAATGTACAAATAACCATATTGCTTTCCATTTGTGCAGGAAATGAAGGTTATATTTGAACAGAGCACACCAAAATACACTAGAAAAATGTATTTTTGATTTCAACTTCAGGCCATGTCATTTGCGACATAACACATCACAAATAATGGTAATTAAGACAAAGTTTTGAAAATGGCAAAAAGAAAGCGAGACAATGACTATCGTAACTTTAAACGGGAGTGGACAGATCTTTATGGCTTTGTAGAAAAGTCTGGTTATCCATGCTGCCTTATTTGTGATGAGAAACTATCGTCCAACAAAAAATCAAATTTAGAACGCCATTTTACAACTAAACATAGTGCATTTGCCACAAAATATCCTGAAGGTGAGGCAAGAAAAAAGGCTTGCGAGGAGCTACAGCGAAAAAAGAATATTCAAATAAATGTCCTTCAGACATGGGCAAAACCAAGTGGGAGCCTAACCTCAGCGAGTTTTGCTGGCTCATTCAGCATTATTCGAGAAGGAAAGCCATTCAGTGATGGAGAATATGTAAAAAAGTGTATGTTACAAATTGGGGAAGAACTGTTTGATGATTTTCCTAACAAGACCAAAATATTACGAAAAATAAAAGATCTTCCATTATCAGCAAAAACTGTTCATGACAGAGCATTGAAAATGACTCAACATATAGAGAAGGAGCAAATGCAACATTTGAGTACAGCTCCATATTTTTCGCTTGCTCTCGATGAGACAACTGAAATATGTGATGTTAGTCACCTGTGCATTATGGGACGATATGTGCATGGAAACTCAGTACTTGAAGAAATGCTGGCGATGTTACCAATGAGAAACCGAACACGAGAAGAAGACATCCTTGAAACTGTGATGAATTTTGTGAATGAGAAGGAGATAAAGATCGACAATCTTGTGTCAGTGTGTACAGATGGTGCACCTTCAATGGTTGGCAGGTACAAGGGATTCCTTACTCTTTTAGCAGAAAAGCTAAATCGACCCATTTTGTCTTTCCACTGCATTGCGCATCAGGAAGCACTTTGCGCACAATCTTGCAGAGCTGAACTAGGTGCTGTTATGGATCTGGTGGTTCGCATCATTAATTTTATTCTCACACAAGCCCTACATCACCACCAGTTTCAGTCTTTGCTGGAAGAAGTAAATTCTGAGTACCCTGGTCTCGTAATGCATAGTAATGCTCGCTGGCTTTCCCGTGGCAAAGTTTTATTGCGTTTTGTGGATTGCATAAATGAGATCAAGGAATTTCTAAATTCAAAACAAGTCCAACATCCTGAGCTCTCTGACTATGATTGGTTACTTAGATTTTACTATCTTGTTGACATTACTGGCCATTTAAATGAGTTAAACAGGAAGCTACAAGGCCGAGGACATACAGTTTTAAATCTGCAGCAGGCAGTCTTTGCATTTGAAGCAAAATTAACCATTTTCCTAAAAGATATCGTGACAGGCAGATTGTTGCATTTTGAAAAAGTAAGAATGTTTCGTGATTCGTATCAACAAAAAAATCCAAATGAGACGGTGGATTTGCTAAAACTTGCTAGTTTTGTATCAGAACTACTGGTGGCATTCCAGTCACGTTTTGTTGACTTTCGTAAACATGGTGCCATGTTTAAATTTATGACTCGGCCACATCAAGTGTCAGTTGAGGAACTAAATCTGACTGTGATTCCTGGTATTTCAATGAGCAAGTTAGAAATGGAAATTATAGATTTTAAGGAATCAGATTTGTGGATTGAGAAATTTGACAAATTAAATTCTGAATTAGAAAGCCTTGCTCGACACCGTGTGGAACTGGCATCTCGGCACAAGTGGGCCGACATGAACAAACAAGGGTGTGAGGATAATCTCATTCTTCAAACTTGGATGGAAATTCCTGCCACATATAAAACAATGCAAAACCTTAGTCTGGCTTTAATATCAGTGTTTGGATCAACATATATGTGCGAACAGGCCTTCTTCCACTTAAACTGCATTAAAAACAATTTGCGATCAAGACTAACAGAAGAGAGTCTGAATGCTTGCATGAAGGTAAATTTAACAAACTGCGATATCAATTTTAAAGAAATCAGTGAAAAAATGCAACAACATAAGTCACATTGAAGAAAAAAAATGTAAGTATGGAAAATAAATTTGTTTTGTTATATATATATATTTCAGGTTATATATATATGTGTCACGATTCATGGTAACTTACTCATATATATATATATATATATGCACTAAAATCACAGAATAACACTTGATCTTATTAATAAGCAAACAACCACAGGGAAAAGGAAACGGAAACACGAAGTCCGAGCACTTTCGTGATATATTCACATTTTCAAGGAGAAACAAAAAATAGACAGAGATTACATTTAGTAATTTAGCAGCCTACAGATTATCTATTGAAAAAATCTTGAGGGTTTTATGGTCTTTAATTTGAGTTGCCGATTGGGAATTTTTTTGCTTTTGTATCTAACCCATTTACTTTGTAATCTCCATCTATTTTTTGTTTCTACTTGAAAATGTGAATATATCACAAAAGTGCTTGGACTTCGTGTTTCCTTTTCCCTATGGTTGTTTGCTTATATATATATATATATATAGACTGTGCAATGTGCATGGAACAAGGAACTCTTCTGGGATAATTAAATCCACTATAGTCCGAATAAGTAATGGTAAATGACAAATTTCTGAGTTCATTCCCATCTTGAAACGGACATGTTATGTGCCTTGAAAAGTGGATGCTCAATTCTGCCAGTTGAGGTTTAAGTTTTGTTTTTTGGCTAAAAATATAATAGTTACCCCTTTTTCTTTGATGTATTCAATCTGGCGTGAAGGCAGCGAGTCTTTTGCTTATATTGAGGTTCTAAATGTAGCAGGGCTAGGCTGCTTTAAACCCTAGATCCACGTCCCAAAGCTGGATCCTGTCTGCTTTGTAGATAGCTGGTGAGGGAAGCTATATTTATGGGACCTCTTTGTGAGTGACCCCTTGCCCACATCAGGCTAGCATCATGAAAAAGAAAAAAACTATGGTATTTGTCATTTACCATTACTTATTTGGACTATAGTGGATTTAATTATCATAGAAGAGTTCCTTGTTCCATGCACGGTCTGTGTGTATCATAAAAAACTCGGGGGACCATTCTGAGTTCATTCCCATATATATATATATATATATATATATATAGTCGACCCTCGACTTACGTAATTTTGAGTTACAAGAAGCCCCATATTTACTGTAATTGATTCGTCTTATGTAATTATTTTGTTACGTAATAGCTGCGTAATCGCAAACGCAGTGCGTGACCACTCTCTGGCAGGATGCTGGGTATTTCATGTTATTTCATTGTTATTTTTACTGTGCATTATATAAAGTGATACTGTATGAAGTGATTAATAATTTGGCAAATTTATAAATGTGAAATTATTAAGGATTAATAAACCCCCCCTCTCCTCAACTTGCCACTACCACCATCGCTAACCCTCCAAGCCATTCAACTCTCTTTCCAATGTAAGTCTAAATTAATTTTTTATTATTAATTTTTAATATGTATTTTCTTTTACAGATGGTGTTTCTTAATAATAATTCACTGGGGAACACAACTTTTGGTGACTTAGATGTTAGACCTGTTTCTGGGTATATTGAGGTTGCTGATTCTAAAAATGACATTAGTTTTTCTCCATCAGCTCTGCTTATCAAGATATGATATATATCTATATATATTTCTATATAATGTATATAATATTATATAATTGCTGACTGGCAATCACTGTTGTTGTCAATTGAATACAAAAGTATGATGAATGTCAGCAAAAATAGTGTATTAACATCAAACAAGCATAAGGTACAAAAAATATTTCTTAAATTCAAACAAGCTTGAGACACGAATGGCAAAAAAAGTTCTTTCATTGAGACATCTCACATAAACCGTGTTTCTGAGATTTCTTGTGATGAGATGTGCCAGGACATTCGCGTTGGATGCTCCAGCAGTAATCTGCCATCATGTGAGTATCCCATCGTCCGCGGTACCATTCTTCCATGGTCCTTAGTTCTTGGTGAAATCGTTCACCCTTTTCCTCGCTTAGATCACCAAGGTTATCTGGGAAACGATCCAAATGACTGTGGAGGTAATGCAGTTTGATGCTCATTTTACAGCCAAGTTTACAAAAAGAAGAGAGCATATTCTCCACTAGTTCACCGTAGTTATTGGCCTTATAAGCACACCGGACAAAAAATTAGTCACCCCTAATAGCACCGATAGTAGGAAGTTCAAGGTCACACAGAGGGCGCTGATGTAGCATTGGTAAGTGACAAGTACCGGTGACGTAGCACACAGGATCAGATCTGTTTCGTGAGGTGGTGAAGAACAAAGTGTGTGTTGGATATAGTCTGCAAAATGGGTCATGAGGCAGATGTTACTCAGTGGCAAAAAGCAGCCATCGTGTTTGGCAGAGCCCACGGACACAAATGTCTGAAGTAGCCCAATTTGTTGGTGTGTCAATGCGTACTGTCCAGCGAGTTTACAAAGAGTGGTGTAGTTTCGCAATCAACTGACAATCGATGGCGTAACTGTGGCTGGAAAACAATTCTCGACAATAGGGGCTGCTGCCATGTTTCTCGTCTAGTAACTGCAAATCGTTTTCAAACCAGAGAACAATTGCTCCAAGAAACCAATGAGGTTCTCCAGCGACCAATTTCTGAACGGACATTGCGACGAGAACTGCATGCGATGAACATCTGGAGCAGGGTACCACGGAAGAGGCCGCTGTTAATAGCAAGTCACAAATTGGCACGTTATAAATGGGCTCAGAGGCACAAAAACTGGACTGCGGCAGATTGGAAACGTGTAATTTGGTCCGATGAGTCCCGTTTTTGTTTGTTCTCCAATGATGGGAGGCGATGAGTACATCGCAGGTCCAATGAAGCCTTTAATCCTGAATGCGTCGAAGGTGTTGTTCAGGCTGGAAACAGAAAGTGAAGCATGGGAATAGACACCCATGGACCCTGGGCCTCTGACTATGCTTCCTTTGAAGCTCTGGAATCGCCTTTTCTTCAGTTTCTTCCAAGCTATCTGCAGAGGCACTATCATCAGAGCATACAGAACTTTTCATCTCTTGTACACTGGATGATTCATGACATTCTCGTCTTGAAGCTTCCGCTAAGATGCGTTTTTCTTTTCTACGATCTTTATCAGCTTTCTTCTTGTCAACACTACCAAATGAGGCTACTGTGTCAGATTTCATTGACTCTAAAAATGCTCTATCTTCCTCATTCTTAATGTTTGTCATTGCATCTTTTGTCCATACACCAAAGGTCTTATCAAGAGGTTCATTCATGGATTGCAACTTAGCCAAAGTGTTTGGAGATTCTCTGCGAGAACAGGTATTTGACGCAATTTGTTATTGTCATTAAGAAGTCAAGTATTAGTTTGCAGCATTGATGGTCTGAAAGCATAGGAATATTTGCTTTAGTGTAGAATGTTTTCAGCTGGATAAGGACTATGCTGGCAGATTTCCATTTGAGTGGCTGTGTTTGTTTGCCTTCACATATTTCTTTCTGGATGTGCCACATCACGCATCGAAGAACCTGCCGGCAAGTTGGGAGGCGGACTCCTGTCAATGTACCATCTCCTTCTGTAAGAGCATTGCCAAGACCAAAAATGGCACTTGCTAATCTGGTCTTCTTAGCTTCCATTGTTACAGCTTCCATTGTTTCTGAAAGACAATAAAGGATATTATTAGACTATAAGTGAAGTTTCGTTTATGGTACATGTTTTATGTAAATCACCCCTTTAGGGTGCATCAAACGCCCTTAGGTTCTTGGATTTTAATGTCTATTCTCTCAAATGTTATGTAAATCACCCCTTAGCAACTCTATATTAAAAGAAACAATGTAAGTAGTCAACTGGTTAGTAAATAAAAAAGATATTTTTACACAGCGTGGCCCCCAAAAATTGCCGCGAAAATATAAGTGACCGGTGGCCACCCAGGACCACCTCCGATTTAATTAATTTTTGGCATACACACTTCTAGCAACAAGCGTAACATTTGAGAGAATAGACATTAAAATCCAAGAAACTAAGGGCGTTTGATGCACCCTAACCCTGGCGGGACCGGCTGATGAATGAGTGGCAGCAAATCAATGTTCAGTACATGCACAACCTCGTAGAGTCTCTGCCTCGCCAGATTCGTGTGGTTATCAAGGCCAGAGGTGCCGTCACACGTTATTAGGTACATTCTGAGAGGGGTGACTAATTTTTTGTCCGGTGTGCTTAGTTCCCAAGGAAATTCTTCACAACCATACTAAACGATGACCACGCACGTGCCTCAATGTTGTCCATTGAATCTTGGAAACGCGGGTCTTTCATGAGTTCCTGGATTTGCGGTCCATTGAAAATACCTGCCTTCAGCTTTTCCATGCTCAGCGCAGGAAATTTTCTACATATGTAGCCAAAACAGGTCCCATCTCTGTTCAAAGCCTTTATAAATTGTTTCATCAAACCTAGTTTGATGTGCAGTGGTGGCAATATGATCCTTTCTCTGTCAACCAAAGGGTCATTCTCTGTCAGATCAACCAAAAAAAATTGAAATTAACACCCTCATCTCTCATATTTTGCTGAAATTTGGTTTATAGGGAGTTTGTGAGCCCTGAATCCATTTCTGAAATTATAAGGTCAATCTGACCAACGGTTCAAGAGATATGACCTCGGGCAATTTGAGGTCACTCGCGAGGTTACTAACATTTGGCGAGCCATAACTTGGGTAATAATTGTCATAATTATATAAAAGTATATATTTAGAATCAGAAAACGACAAGGAATCCAAATATGCAAGTTTTAGAACTCTAGGTTGAAAAATAAAATAGTTACACTGTAACCAAAATTTGAGGTCACGATTTGACCTCTGGGTATCAAATGAGAATTTTTTTTTTAAATGTAAAAATGAAGGCATAGGCATTGGCTATTAGAATCAGCAAAAAAAAGTTTGTTTATGTTAGTATTTTTCATGTAACTAACATATAAGTGAACACCATATTCATAAGTTGTGCGTCAATTCTACCTATTTTTCACACTTAAGCTCATAATTTGACCTATAGAAATTAAAATTACATTTTTTATAGATATAAAAAATAGTCAGAGTTCTTGACTAATAGAAACAATCATAAAAAGTTTGTTTATGTTGGTACTTTTCATGTAACTAACTTGTAAGTGAACACCATATTTATAAATTGCTTGTCATTTCAAAATTTTTATATCTTGGCTATCAATTTGACCTCAAGCTCCAAGAATTTAATAAAAATTGTATTTCACTGCTAATCTACACTGGCAATAATAGTTATAATAGTGAAAGGGGAAGACTAAGCTCACATGTAGCCTAAACAAACCTGTTGAAACATGTTGCTACTTGTCTAAGTGAGAATCAACACAGATAGTTGCAAAATTCCTTGTCTACAGGTTAGTACAGTTCCAGCCAGCACTGTGGGTTGCTGGTGGGTATGGTGTTTTAATGAGCCTCAGAGACTATCAAGGCCTAAATATTAAGTGTGTATAGCTATATATTTTCTAAAAAATATATATTACCTAATTGTAAATCCTATATCTTTACAGATCAAAATACAATGGTTCGGCACTTGAAATACTGCCAGGACCCTATTCAAAACACAAGAAACGCATAACAATCAATCTTAGAAAAGTGACTGATGTACTTGTTGAAAAATGTGCTGGAAGAGTGAAAAAAGACTCATTGTTGTGTGTGAACTGCTGGACACTGATAATGAAAAACCCCACTATACTTAGTACCACTGAAAACAACGAGTCTGAGCAGGATTCAAATGATCATCTACTATCATGGCTTGAGTAACATCTCTTCAATTCAAGATCTGGACAATGACAGTGATTGCTTGATAAAGGAAATCCTTCAACTTCAGTTGAACCAGTTCTAGCATTTCTGGACCAAACACCAGTTAAAAAGTAAGTAATAAATTAATATAATACTTATACTTTACTACAAGGTCTGTTTGATCTACATATAGCCAATTATATAGCATTTAAGGTACTATAATTAATATTTAATTACTAATATTCAGGCGTGTGAAACCTTTTTTTCTGTTCTTTTCAGAAGGGCTGTCATTAAGCCAGAAAAAGCGCAAGGCTCGTGGTAAGCTATCATCTGCTCAGAAACACCTGAAGGAGAGGCTAGAACTCAGTTTATGGTGTTCAAATTACCGAGGAGGTAAGTGATACTTCAAAACCTGAAACTAAATCTGAAAACATCTAGACAATTAATGAATGAATTGAAACAGTCATTCCTGGAGAGCAAATGTCACCATCACAAACTACAAATATTGACACACTCACCATACACAATTGAAAAAACAGCTAGTTTCTTTCAAACTACAACATACATGGTGAAAGAAGCCGTTCACTTAAATCAGAACATGGAATCCTTCCGAAGATTCACTAATGAGCAAAGGAAAAGTGATATCTGAAGAACACAAAGATATAGTTAGAAGATTCTATGAGTCAGAAGAGGTTAGTCGTATGTGTCCTGGCCAAAAGGATTGCGTGAAAGTTATCAGTGCTGAAGGTGCAATGAAGGTGCAAAAACGATTGGTCCTCGGGAATTTAAGAGAGATGTTTGAACTATATAAAAATGATGAAAAGAATCCCAAAATAGGATTTTCCACATTTGCAAAATTACGGCCATCATATTGTGCGCTTGCCGGTAGTGGTGGGACTCATTCTGTCTGTGTCTGCACATACCATCAAAATCTAAAATTGCAGCTGGCTGCATTGGGAGAAAGAGGTCTTTCATACAAGGATCTTATGGATTACAGTGTCTGCAGTACAGAAAGAGAGACTTGCATGATGCAACTTTGCAATGATTGCCCAAGAGAAGAGGGTGTCCTGGATTTTCTTGAGTTACTTGACAGTGTGAAATCAGCTCCAAATGAATATCTTACAAGCAATGGTGACTGTTGACCGTTGTACAATGGTTGATAAGGTGGCCACTTCATGAATACTTATCATCCCTAGCATGAAAATATCCTGCATGGTTCGTCATCACTTTGTTGCTCAGCAACAATCACAGTACTTCAAGCAGTTGAAAGAAACACTACCACCTCAGAGCGAGGTAGTTATAGTAGGTGATTTCTCTGAGAATTATTCTTTCATTGTCCAGGATGCGCCCAAGGGTTTCACTGGGACAATTCACAGTGTACAGTTCACCCTTTTGTCATCTATTATAGATCATCTGCAGACCAGAACTTAGCCATTTTAGTGTCTGTTTCTTATCTGCATCACTAAAACACAACACTATAATGTTTACTCATTCATATTGAGCTTATGACATATGTTAAATTCAGATGCCCACAATTGAAGAAGGTGCACTATTTCTCAGATGGATGTGCTGGCCATATAAGAACAGATACAACTTCACAAATCTCTGTTACCATGAAGAGGATTTTGGTCTGTCTTGTGAATGGCACTTCTTTGCTACATCCCATGGCAAAATGCATGTGATGGGATTGGAGGAACAGTGAAAAGAGCTACTGCTCGTGCCAGTTTTGCAGAGAACTACAGAGAGGCAATTCTTACACCAGAACACATGTTTCAGTTTTGTGAAGAAAACTTGAGCAAGAAGATAAATTTTTTCTTTGTAACTACAGCTGATTTGAAAGATGCAGAAGAATGGTTGGAACATCGATTCAAGGATAGTAGGGCTATTCCTGGAACTCAGGATTCAAGGATAGTAGGGCTATTCCTGGAACTCAGAAATATCATAGATTTGTTCCCCTAAAAGGAAGAACTGATGGTGTATCCCATTTCAAGTGGCATTGGAGAAAAAAAGATAAGGAAAAGTCATTTTACTAATGAACCTGCAATGCTTGGTAACCTAAAATGTGTCAAACCAGGAGAGTATGTTGGCTGCATTTATGACATGCAAGTTTGGTATGGAATTGTGGAGGAATATTGTGAAGAGTTTGATGATTTCACTGTGAACTTTCTACATCCCTCTGGGTCATCAGGATCAAGTGCATATTATTATCCATCAAACAAGGATTCATGTGCAGTGCCAGGACATCATATATTAACTGTAATGAGTTGTCCTACCCTAAGAGGAGGCAGCAGAATTCAATACATTTTTCCACAAAAAGAAATTGATGAGAAGCATTGAGCATGCAAAAATTGTATTAGGCTAGCACATGAATCCTCTAAGTAGGTCCTCCCCTTTCACTATTATAACTATTATGCCAGTGTAGATTAGCAGTGAAATACAATTTTACATTTTTTGCCTTTGTTTTTATATCTATAAAAAAATGTAATTTTAATTTCTATAGGTCAATAATGAGCTTGTGTGAAAAAATAGGTAGAATTGACGCACAACTTATGAATATGGTGTTCACTTATATGTTAGTTACATGAAAAATACTAACATAAACAAACTTTTTTTGCTGATTCTAATAGCCAATGCCTATGCCTTCATTTTTTACATTTAAAAAAAAAATTCTCATTTGATACCCCAGAGGTCAAATCGTGACCTCAATTTTGGTTATAGTTTAACTTTTTTATTTTCAACCTAGAGTTCTAAAACTGCATATTTGGATTCCTTGTCGATTTCTGATTCTAAATATATATACTTTTATATAATTGTGACCATTATTACACAAGTTATGGTCGCCAAATGTTAGTGACCTCGCAAGTGACCTCAAATTTCCCGAGGTCATATCTCTTGAACCGTTGGTCGGATTGACTATAATTTCAGAAATGGATTCAGGCCCACAAACTCCCTATAACCAAATTTCAGCAAAATCTGAGAGATGAGGGTGTTAGGCACTGGTTGATCTGACAGAGAATGACCCCAAAGCTTCTTTGATATTTTTTTCTCCAACCACCATGTTTTCTCTGAGGCCACTGTCTTCTCAACCAGTGTTCATCTTTAGCTCTACTGTCCCAGAGACATATAAAGCACGGGTACTTGGTGTACCCGCTCTGCTGGCCCAGGAGAAAATTCACCATCTTCAGATCCACACAGATCACCCATTGGTGGTCTCAGTATGATATCTTTTCTAGGACTAGGGCAACTGTCCCATGCTCTTCTCTCATACCGACTGAGTGACCAATTGGGATTGATCTGTATCTGTTGCATTGTGTAGAACAACACATTTTAGGCTCCATTTGGAGGTATCTATGAATAACCGCCATTCACTTGGTGTGTATTCCGATATGCCCCTTTTCATCAGCAATCCCGCACATTGTTGCAGAAACTAAATCGTTCTCTTTGAGAAGGGCAGTAAATCCTTTTCTCTGTCGCGATATAACGTGATTTTGGTTCCTGCAGCAGTAAATTTTTTTCTCTCCAACCTGGAAGCTAACAATTCGACAATTTCTTCGAAGACTTAAGTCCCTTATGAGGTCGTTTAATTCGTGTTGACTAAACCTTCTGCAACTGATGATGGTCCTTCGAATCACTGTCATTTTGCCCATATATGCTTTCTTTGTCAGTAGCAGATTCATCATCATCATGAGAGCTCTGGAAGATGGCTGAATGATGGACAGGTATCTCATCTTGAATGTGAAACAGGCTGTCTAGCTGAGTCTATGTCAGGATACGTCCATTTACTACCCGGTTACATCCATTGATGCTCTTTATATTCACCAAACAAAGTAACAGTCATCACTGTGGTTTCTCTGTTTCTCTCCATACCATTGGTATACCAAATTTCAGGCACCACCTCTTTCATTGGTCCATTGCGCAGATGCTCCGTACATGTTTTTACACACCTGAGGAGCCCATGGCTTATCTTGGGTCCCCTAGTTGTACTTTGAAATAGGCAAATAAGCGTTTTTCACAAATCAGTAATAATTTTTCTGTTCAATGAACGTGTACTCTCCGCAGATAAAACAAAACACATCTGGATGATTTTAACACACTTTCTTCGTGATGAAGCCATGTCAACACCTTAACAGGAAAGAATTCATGTTAGTACATGTACAATACACATGCAAAACAGTAACATCAGCAAAATCATAGCTACAATTTAATTACAGATGCATTTAGATTTACAAGCAACTCATAATACCGTTTCCAGAAGGGTAATAAAGTAGGTGATGATGTATGCAATATTCCAAAAACTAGAGCTGCTAGAACAAAATGGATGATATTTTCTGAATCAGTTGCATGAAAATATCCAGAATAAGGTCTAAAATCTCAGGCACCAAGAAAATTTTTTTTTTGGTTCCCCAGTGTAATTACTTATTAATTACCATTATAATTCTGTTTATATACACTGTTTTTCTAAAAAAATTTAATTTTATAATTTTCAATACTTTTTTGGGAGCCTGGAATGGATTACCCGATTTACATGTATTTTGGGGTTTGACTTACATCATTTTCAAGTTAAGTAACTCATCTCGGAATGGATTAATTACGTAAGTCAAGGGTCAACTATGTGTGTGTGTGTGTGTGTGTATATATATATATATTTTTTTTTAAGTTCGGGAAGAACCGATTCGCCTCTATTTAAAAGGGCATATCTCGGTGGAAAAACAAAAGAAAAAGTGAGAGGAAAGACAGAGGAAAAAGAAAGGGTGGAGGGGACAGTCGAAGTGGAAAAAGACCAAGGACTGCAGGGTCGAGCCCCATCATCCTTGGTGCTAGGGCGCACGTGAAACCTCCAGGAACAAGCACGTACAAATGAGCCAAGAGCACTTGAGAGCACGAGCTTAGAACCCCCTTGCGGGAGAGAGAGATATATATATATATATATATATTATATATATATATAATATATAATATATATATATATATATGGCTCCTTCATGTTACTTTCTCTAATTTTCGTAATATGGTTCTTTCATTTTGAAAGTTTGCTGACCCCCTGATTTATAAGATGGGTGCAGCTGATATTTCATTTTTACATTTCATTACATTTTATTTGGAAACATGAAGCAACTGGGTCCTATGGAGGTTATCCAAGTCATGAGCTTATTTTATAATAATAAAAAAAAACACGCAAAACTTAATCTCAGTTGGCTAAAAACATGTAACCATTTACGTTTAATATTTGTTTTAATGTCCCTCCATTTTTGATAGAGTTTAATTTTCTGCTATTTTCAACCAAAACAAGAATACTTCATTCTATACTAATTTGTTGGAATTCCTATTTATTGAGATATTTACTTTTGAAATTATTAAATTTTGGGTATTTTTTTTACAAGAGTACATTACAGGCTTTGAGGAATTTTGGAATTTTAGGTTATGTTAGGTTATATATTAAAACTGTTTTCCTGATTGTTTAAATGAAATTAACCTTCATTCAAACTGCAATCAAAAACCATCAGAAAAACATTTTGATTTACAAGCCTGTAATGTACATTTGTAAAAATTTACCGTTTTGGTTCTATTATTCATTTGTCAAACCATCTCATCCCATGTGTATGTAGTCATGTTATCATTAGCCAATCAGTGACTGCCCCATTGTCATGTGATACCCTGCGCATTTCAAAAATTATTAAATTTGGTGCCATTATTCACTAGTCAAACCATCTCATCCCATGTGTATGTAGTCATGTCATCACGAGCCAATCAGTGGCTACTCTATTGTCACGTGACACCCCTGCGCATGTCTGGTGCTGAAATTTTAATTCAACAGTTGCTTCAGAATGCTGTGTGTAGTGCATGCTGTAATCTGAGTGG
The DNA here is from genome assembly GCA_023014485.1 of Bathynomus jamesi. Classification (NCBI taxonomy): domain Eukaryota; kingdom Metazoa; phylum Arthropoda; class Malacostraca; order Isopoda; family Cirolanidae; genus Bathynomus; species Bathynomus jamesi. Next base: position 803,411 of record JAJOZX010001455.1, read on the forward strand.
ATGTTATTAAACAATTTTTAGGGATATAGCGCTGCTGTCACTATATTTCGAGCTTGAGTGTGATCAAGACCTCTCTTATGTGTCCTCAATGTGGTAATAAACTTAATTACTGTGAAGCCTCCCATAATTAATGTAAGTGCACTGATATTTCCAACTACTTACCTTTCCAGGTCTCAAATTCATTATAGGTCACCCATGCCTAGTTAGTTAACTGAATGCCTGCTTAAGTCAACTGTATGCCCTTGACAATTGGTTAGGTTAAGTTGTTATTTTTGTTAGTTTTAACGAGGTTGTGGAGTCGGAGTCGTGGAGTCGCACGTTTCAGGGCGGAGTCGGAGTCGAATTTTACAATGTGTGGAGTCAGAGTCGGAAAATTTTGGACCGACTCAACACACCCTGGTTATAGCCATAGGTTAAGAAGGGTTATTCAATTTTAAGTAGGACTACTACTGGTTAGACCTTAATTATGTTTAAGAGAATCTTTTTCATTTATATATATATATATATATATATATATATATATTATTGGAAAAAATAAAAATCCCTTAATATGATAATATCTACGTCATATCCTTCTTAATATTTGAATGTTCTCTTATCCTAGAAAGTAACCTGATGATTCATGTGGTGGTGATGAAATGTCTTATTATTATGATAATTATAGAGTGAAACACTAGAGGAGTCGGAGTCGTATATTTAAAATGTGAGGAGTCGGAGTCGGATTTTTAGGTTTTTTACAATGTGTGGAGTCGGAGTCGAATTTTTACAATGTGTGGAGTCGGAGTCGGAAAATTTTGGACCGACTCCACAACCCTGGTTTTAACTATATGCTCTTGATGATAGGTTAGGTTACTTTTGCCATGAATATTACTTATAAAAATAGGTTTTACTAGTGTATTTCATGTGGTAAAGATTGTTTAACTGCCACCTCATTTTTTACACAAAAACATGTTTTTCTGACATGTATTTTTTAATTTTTTTATTTTACTTTTTTTTCCAAATTTGACCTTCATTTTCCAGTAAAAATAGTCATTTTTGGAGGATATGTCAGATCATCATTTTCCTCAAAAATGGGGATTTTTCCGAGGAAATGGTAAGATTTGAACAAACACCAAAATACACCAGAAAAATATGTTTTTGTGTCAAAAACAAGGACATTTAACCCTTTGCCTGTCCTGTGCATCACATGTGATACATGCATCACATATGATACACAGAGCGCATCATAAATAATATTTAGTTGATACATTCTATGATCACATATTACCCACCAACTAAACCAAATAAACCTCCTATAACCAAAAGTCTGAAAACAAGCATGGACGTTTGGACCAAACTTATGAAAATGCTTTGGACAAGCAAAGGGTTAAAACAATCTTTACCCCATTTACTACTACCAAAGTATGCACTCTTTCGTTTTAGGTACATAAAATCAAAAGATTGCTAATAACACCTATATCAATCGATAGAGCAGGAAAAACTATATATACAGCTATGCGAGTGACTGGTTAGGTTAATTGGTCAGGTTTTTTGATAACAAATTTTTCTGGTCAATTTTGAGTTTTGCACAAATGTTTCCTGTGCAAATGC
>JAJOZX010001455.1:810000-905853 GCA_023014485.1 Bathynomus jamesi
ACAAAAGCTTATGCATAAAAAAGGTGGGAAAAATTACGTAATTTATTTTTTTGCAAAATACCTCAATAGCAAAGTTTGAACTGTGTTATTTTTCTTCTCATACATTTTTCTGTACCGTAGCAGCTAATATCTTTCTCCAGGTTTCGGTGGACTTGCATGCTTCATTCGATGTTGGGATCACCATCCATAATTTGCTGCTTTAAAGTTTCAAGAGTGCGAAATATTTCTTTGAATTCTTTTTAAAGTGAACTCCTTTGATAGTTCATTTTCATCTGCTTTTACAATTGTCCTCTTCAAATGCACACTGTTGTTCTAAATTAATAAGGTCATTATTACTGAGTTCTTCTGTATGAGATTCAAGCAATTCACAAACATTTGCAGTGTCTACACTGATTTCCCGCGCTTGTGTGTGCGTCATTTGAAAATTTTAGTTTACATACAGTACTGTACTCTAAGCAGAAAACTGCACTAACTCTAATGTGGACCCGTATTATCTGAAATGTGGTGTCAAATTATAAAGTGCACTAACTTGAAAATTGTATTAATCGAAACTGCACTAGGCGAGGGATTGCTGTACTAGAAAGAATTATAAAGAATAATAAAGATCATTTGGGAATTTTTAATCTTATTGAAAGTTCCCAACATGGATTTAGATCAGGAAGGTCTTGTTTGTCTAATCTTGTACTTTTGAGAGTTTGTAACTGATCAGGTAGATAATGGAAATGATGTAGATGTTATTTATTTGGATTTTAGTAAGGCTTTTGACAAGGCTCCACATAGGAGACTTCTGTATAAATTAAAAGCTCATGGGATACTGGGGTCAGTTATTAATTGCATAGAAAACTGGTCAGAAGACAGAGAACAGAGTAATTTTAAATGTCCATGAATCTGGGTCGCAGAAAATGAGAAGGGGGTACCATAGGGATCCATTACTCTTAATTTTATATCTAAAATGATTTAGAGAAGGGAGTAGGTAGTAAATTTCTAATTTGCAGATGATACAAAACCAGTTGCCTCAATTCAAAATATTGAAATTCTTATAGACTAAAAGATGATCTTGATAGATTAGTTGCCTGGGCAGTGTTCAAAAATTGAAAGTCATCCATTTTGGTAGAAATAATGATACTTCAGTTATGAGATGTAAGGAAACTGGTTAGAGTATGTTAGACAGGTAAAAGATTTTGGCATTACAGTCAGTAATGATTTAAAATTTTCCAAGCAGTGCTTAGAGGCTTGAATAAGGCAAATAAAATGCAAGGTGTTAAGAGGAATGTTAGTTACAAGAGTAAGGAAGTAATCTGTAAATTGTACAATTCTTATGTTAGGCCTCACTTAGAATACTGCATTCATGTAGGCCCAAGTGGTGGACAAAGGAAATAGGTGAGTTCATAAATGAGCATAACAGAGTGTATAGACTTAATAAGCACAATGGCATGATAGCTAACTTAATAGATATATATCGAGCTTAGACATCTGGTTAAAAGATCTGTTGGAAGGTTAAGTGTAATTTTGAGATACTTGTAGCTGTGGATAGTAAACATAATCTGAAAAAGCTTTTTGACTATGTCAATAATCGTAAGCCGATAAAAGATAACATAGGCCCTCTAGTGGATGCTGATGGTGCTTTGGCTTCCAATGCTCAGGCGATAGTGGGTATTTTCAACAACTATTTTGTGACAGTTTTTACAGTAAAAGACGTAAATAATATCCCTGATGTAGGTGATATTGTTCCATTTAATAGCAAGACTATTTTGAATGAAATAACTGTTTATGAGGGCGAGATTGTGCATTATATTGATAAGCTAAAAGTTAGCAAGGCTCCAGGCCCTGATGCGCTTTATCCTAGACATTTGAAAGATGTTATCGTAGGCCCAGTAACAAAACTTTTAATAAGTCACTGGAAGTGGGGATTATTCCTGAAGACTTCAAATTTGCTAATGTTACGATCATTTTTAAAAAAAGGTGACCGCACAGTAGCTAACAATTATCGGCTTATTAGCTTAATGTCAATTGTTAGTAAACTTTTGGAATATGTAGTTAGGGATTGTATTGTTGATTACTGTACTTAGAAAGTCACGATTTGATTAATAGTAGTCAGCATGGGTTTCGATGCCATAAATCTTATTTAACTAATTTGTTAGCATTTTATAATGAAATAGTGCATAATATGATAGGCATAGAGTGGCTGACATTATTTATTTAGACTAAAAAAGCATTAGATACAGTTTTGCATGGAAGATTAATTGCGAAGGTTAAAGTGCATGGTATACACAGGTAGCTAACTGGTTAGAGGAATGGCTTCATGCTAGGAAACAGAGGGTTGTTAATGGTAGGAATTGGGGTGGTTGGATGTAGGTAGTGGTGTCCCTCAGGGATCAGTGTTAGGCCCATTGCTATTTGTAATCTACATTAACAACATAGGTGTAGGCTTGACCAGTAACATGTCAAAATTCATGGATAATAAAATAGGCAGTAAAGTTCTTAATGTGGATGATAGAAATAGGCTCCAAGAGAATGTAATAGGATTATGGAGTGGATGGATAAGTGGCAGATGCAATTTAATGTAGACAAATGTAAAGTTTTGCATATAGGTTCTTGTAACAACAATTACACATACACGATGGATGATAGACAGTTAGTGAGCATTAATGAGGAAGTAGATTTAGGTGTACACGTATCTAAGGATTTAAAAGTTATGAACTGCTGCCTGGAGTCTTGCGCAAAAGCTAATAGGATGTTAGGCTTCATAACGCATAATTTTTAATTTAAATCAAGAATATTATATTGCCCCTTTACAAGACCCTAGTCAGGCCTCACTTAGAATATGCCATTCAGTTTGGTGCTCATATTTGTGAGAGGATATTGATAGGTTGAGAAGGGTTCAGCAATGCACCACGAAACTAATTCTGTCACCGCAACAAGTCTTACGAAGATAGGATTAAAGAGTTAGACTTGCATTCACGCACAACTAGGGATTAATGGGGGCTTATTGAAGTTTTCAAAATCATTAATAAAATCAATGTAAATTCTGACAAACTGTTCACTTTCAATCATAGCCAATACTTGTAATAATGTATTTAAATTACGTGGTAGACATTTCATTACTAACATCACTAAAAACTTTGTTTAAAGTAATTGATAAATGGAATAATCTTCCTGCGTCCATCATAAACTCTACCAGTGTTAATATGTTTAAAAGCCATTTAGATAGGCATTTTAAAAATATTAACATTTAAAATAATTAGCAACAGGAGCTCTGGGGTTAATGGTTGAAGTTGAGTCTGTTGCCAATTAATGCCAGCTTGTGATATGCCAGCAACAAAATTAGGATCAATGAAAGAAAGCCACCCCCAAAAGGGTTGAGGGTGGCTTTCTTTCATTGACACAATTCGGGGGTGGATTTCTTTCATTGATCTGTAAAGTTATTTAGGTAGGTAGTTTATTTAGGTTAGGTTAAGTTGTGATATTTTAGTTAGTTTAAATGAAAATATCATGACTTAACCTAACCAATCATCAAGGGCATACAGTATAAATTAAAAACAATTCCTCATGAAGGTGTTTTTATTTACATTCTTTACTTTAGTGATTTTGTAGGGTGCATTGTTTACAAGAAACTTTTAGGGTGGCTTCCTTTCATTGATCCCAAAATATAAAAAAAATTACACCACAAACTTAGATGTAGCTTGAAGCGTAAACTAACCCACTTTTTGTCATACTCTTCATATATTTTTTTTCTTTTCTTATCCTCTCTTACTTGCATGTCTGTAGTTTGCATGGTATGACAGTGTTTGAGTTAAGACTGTGTTTGCATGGTTTGTAAGTATCTTATTTACTTTTTCATCTTTCACCCCTTTCCTATTCTCCAACTATTTTTCTGATTTGTTGACAGTGGCTGCAGGGGGTGGATTAACATTTTCTAGGCCTTAGGCTTAGTATGTATGATCAGGCCCTTTTATTCATATACTATAAAAATTTAATTTTCATTGAGGGAGTAATGCATAATAGCGCACAAAACAAGAACTACCTAAGGTCAACAATGAAAGACGAAAGGTTGAACTACTTGTCATTGATGCACATCGATTGGGAGCATTTGCATAAAATTGACTGTCAGGATATTATTAATGAATTCGCAGGCAAAAAATGTCGCAAATTACAATTTTAAATATTTCTATTATTATATATGTATTTCAATTTTTATGTATCTCATTTTCCAAAATAAATATTTTTGTTTGATTGTTTTTTTTACTTATACACATATTTTTGGTGGGCCCCTAAGACATCTGGGCCTTAGGCTTCAGCCTGTGCAGCCTATAGGGCTATCTGCCACTGAGTGGCTGGTGGATGATGATGGTGAGTCTTTCTCTTTTTCTGAATGATTGTTAACCCATGAATGATAGGTTTTGCTACTTAGTTAACTCCTTATTTTCTTCTTTTAACCCCTAATCTATTCTTTCTCTTGGACTAACCTTAGAGTGGATCTTAGGGTCTTCATTAGCCTTAGCTTCTGTAGATCTGTAGAAGCTTGGTCTCCTCACCTTAGACATAATATTGATATGTTTGAAAGTGTGCAACATAGGGCAACCAAGCTTTTCCCTAACCTAAGAAGATTGGAATATAGGGAAAGAGTAAAGGAACTAGGTGTGTTTAGGTTTGAGACACATTGTTTGAGGAGAGATATGATGCAGATGTTCAGGATGTTTTCAGGTTTGAACAGTTTAGATGTAACTTACTTTTCTGATTGGAGTTTAATGGAAAAACTTGAGGCCATAATAAGAAAATTGGAAAACAGACTTGTAGACTGGATCATAGAATAGTAGATTTTTTGAATGACTTGCCATATGATGTGGTAAATACAGTTGAGCTTTGCCATTCATGGGATTTTTGCTTGCAGAGTTGCTTATTCATGGTCAGTTTATTGTGGCAACCCTTTGCAGATCATGGCCCAGGCACTCAACTATTCACAAGGTGCAGTAAACAAAGTAGTTCCTGTGGAAGAATACAGGTGCCATTTTTACCAGCTACTTTAGTAACTGTAAATATTGTATGTTAATTAGCTGACTTAAGATTGACATTTTGCCCAGTTTTATTATTATAAAATATAGCTCATGACTTGGATAACTTCTACAGGCCCCAGTGGCTTCCTGTTTTCCAAATGAAATGTAATGTAATGTAAAATTGAAATTAAAATACATTAAATAACCGTTTGCTTGGTGAAGATTGGCCAATGACATTTTTTCTCTTGAATTAAGTCACTATGTCACTTTTCCACTATAGTTTTTGTTCAATTTTCAGGTTAGTTCTTGCCATGGCTATGTGCAGTGGGTGTGAAGTAGACTTTGAAGATCTAATTCGCCTTATTGGTGTTGATGATCAAAAAGCCTTGGATTTCTTTTCTAATCATGGTGTTATTCTTCCATCATGTAAATGCCCAAAATGTGATAGAGAGTGCTATCTCAGAAAAGACGGCAATATATTTTACTGTGGTAGTAAAAAAATAAATCTTAAAAATAAACGTATTTTCAAGTGTGACTTCAGTGTCTCTAGATTCAAGAACACGTGGCTTGCCAACTCCCACATTCCCCCGAATAAAAGCCTTCGCTTCATTAATGTGTACATCCGCAAATTTTTTTCACACGTTTATGCCCTGAACATCCAGAAATTAAACCAGGAAACAGTGGTTAACTGGGAATCATTCTGTGGTGAGGTATGTGAAAAATGGATGGACAACCAACAGCCAATTGGTGGGGAAGGTGTAATTGTGGATATTGATGAATCTCATTTCAGACGTTCAAAATACAATTGGAGTTGTGAAGTCAAAGGTATTTGGATGTTTGGTGGGATTGAACGTGTTTCAAAAAAAAAATTTATACTCCCAGTTCCTAATCATAGTGCTGAAACACTGGTGCCATTAATACAAACACTTATTAAGCCTGGATCAGTTGTGATCAGTAATTGCTGGCAGGCCTACTGCAACCTTGGAAACTATGGTTACATCCATAAGTGTGTTAACCAAAGTGAAACATTTGTTGATCCAGAGGATCATACTGTGCACACACAGAACATAGATTGGCTGTGGAAAGACATTAAAGCCTGGGTTCTCCAAGCTGGAAATAAGAGAGATCATTCCCGAAAGTATTTTGCTCGGTACCTCTTCCTCTCAGAACATAGTAACCCAAGCACAGTTTTGCACCACTTCCTTTGTACCATCGCAGATTTGTATCCACCGAGTCAAGATCTTCAGGTTAGGAATTTTTACATTTTATTTGGTTAGGGTACATTAGGTTTAGTTCCCTTGTGAAAATGAGTGGTTTTTTAGATAGCTTCATATGCGATAGAGATGAAATAAAAAATTATTCATTTGCACAAGAAATAGATCTCAGATTCTTTCAAAATACATTGAAATTAACCAGAAAAATACTTTGTGGAAGAAAATGCAGAGCAAGTGTAGTTTGTCCCCCTTACATTATCCTAGTGTAGTTTGTGTACCCCCTTACATTATCCTAGTGTAGTTTGTGTACCCCCTACATTATCCTAGTGTAGTTGTGTCCCCCCCTACATTATCCTAGTGTAGTTTGTGTCCCCCCCCCTACATTATCCTAGTGTAGTTGTGTCCCCCCCTACATTATCCTAGTGTAGTTTGTCCCCCCCCCTACATTATCCTAGTGTAGTTTGTGTCCCCCCCCCTACATTATCCTAGTGTAGTTTGTGTCCCCCCCCCTACATTATCCTAGTGTAGTTTGTGTCCCCCCCCCTACATTATCCTAGTGTAGTTTGTGTCCCCCCCCTACATTATCCGTGTGTAGTTTGTGTCCCCCCCCTACATTATCCGTGTGTAGTTTGTGTCCCCCCCCTACATTATCGTGTGTAGTTTGTGTCCCCCCCCCCTACATTATCCGTGTGTAGTTTGTGTCCCCCCCCTACATTATCCGTGTGTAGTTTGTGTCCCCCCCCTACATTATCCGTGTGTAGTTTGTGTCCCCCCCCTACATTATCCGTGTGTAGTTTGTGTCCCCCCCCCCTACATTATCCGTGTGTAGTTTGTGTCCCCCCCCCTACATTATCCGTGTGTAGTTTGTGTCCCCCCCCTACATTATCCGTGTGTAGTTTGTGTCCCCCCCTACATTATCCGTGTGTAGTTTGTCCCCCCCCCCTACATTATCCTAGTGTAGTTTGTGTCCCCCCCTCTACATTATCCTAGTGTAGTTTGTGTCCCCCCCCCCTACATTATCCTAGTGTAGTTTGTGTCCCCCCCCTACATTATCCTAGTGTAGTTTGTGTCCCCCCCCCTACATTATCCTAGTGTAGTTTGTGTCCCCCCCCCTACATTATCCTAGTGTAGTTTGTGTCCCCCCCCCCCTACATTATTCTAGTGTAGTTTGTGTCCCCCCCTACATTATCCTAGTGTAGTTTGTGTCCCCCCCCCTACATTATCCTAGTGTAGTTTGTGTCCCCCCCCCCTACATTATCCTAGTGTAGTTTGTCCCCCCCCCCTACATTGTCCTAGTGTAGTTTGTGTCCCCCCCCCTCCTACATTATCCTAGTGTAGTTTGTGTCCCCCCCCTACATTATCCTAGTGTAGTTTGTCCCCCCCCCTACATTGTCCTAGTGTAGTTGTTGTCCCCCCCCCCCTACATTGTCCATGTATACCTAATCAAATAAAATGTTAAAACTAACAAAAAAATATTATGACAACCAACCAATCGTCAATTTATATATACAGTAAACCCTCACTTTTCCGGATTAATTGGTGGGAGGGTGATCTGGTTAATGCAAGCAACCCTCCAAGTGGGAGGGTTTCTGTATGTTTACATATAAAAATTGGAACATCACTGAGAAACCAAACAATGTTTTTCACTAATATTGTACTATAACAATCTTCTTTGGTGTTACGATTATTAAATAGTGTATTTATTTATTTATTTTACTTCTAATTAACACTTAAAATGATATAAATTTGTTTTTAAATTTAGACAATTAGCATAGTTTTTTTTTTAACAAAAACAGCTGGTACCTGGTGGCCTGGCATCAGAGTTGCTGGCAGAAGCTGGATGCCAACAGATGATTTGGTTAATGCGAAATCTGGTTAATCTAGATGCAGCAAAGCGAGGTTTTACTGTATATAAATTGATGATTGGTGAGGTTGTCATATTTTCTTTAGTTTAATGTTATATTTGATGGATTCTTTTAAAAAAATCTCTTAAAGATCCTAGTGTAGTTTACATTCCCCAACTTTGACCGTGTGTAGTTTGTCCCCCCTTTTGCATCAGTGGGACGTAAACTACTCTTGCTCCAAAAATGCTGCTTAGGTGTTAAAATGAATTTTCACCAAAGTAAATAATAGTGACAAGTGATAATGGAAATGTAGATTTTATTTATTTGGATTTTAGTAAAGCATTTGACAAAGTTCCACATAGGAGACTTCTATATAAATTAAAAGCTCATGAGATATTGGGGTCAGTTATAAATTGGGTAGAAAAATGGTCAGAAGACAGAGAACAGAGAGTAATTTTAAATGGTCACTTTCTGGGTGGCAGAAAGTGAAAAGTTGGGTATCACAGGGATCAGTTTTAGGGCCATTACTCTTTATTTTATTGCTAAATGACTTTGAGGAGGGAGTAGGTCATAAAATCTCTAAATTTGCAGATGATACCAAAGTGGTTGCCCCAGTTACAAATATTGAAAATTCTCATAAATTACGAAAAAATATTGATAGATTAGTTGTTTAGGCTAACAAATGGTAGATGGAATTCAATGTTAAAAAGTGCAAAGTCATGCATTTTGGTAGAAATAATGAAAACTAGTTAGTTAGAGGATGTTAGACAGGGAAAAGATCTTGGCATTATAGTTAGTAGTTATGTATAATTTTCTGAGCAGTGGTTAGACGCTAGAAGTAAAGTTAAAAAAATGTTAGGTATTATTAAGAGGAATGTTAGTTACAAGAGTAAGGAAGTGGTCTGTAACTTATATAATTTGTATGTTAGGCCTCACTTAGAATAATGCTTTCAAGCTTGGTCACCTCACCTTAGACATGATATTGATATGCTTGAAGGTGTGCAATGTAGGGTAACCAAGATTATCCCTAAGCTAAGAAGATTGGAATACAGGGAGAGATTAAAGGAACTAGGTATGTTTAGTTTTGAGAGGTGTTGTAGGAGGGAGGAGATATGGTACAAATATTCAAAATGTTTTCAGGATTGGACAATTTAGATGTATACGTAACTTTTTCTCACTCAAGGCTGATGGGATAACTCATGGACATAATAAGAAAATTAGACTTGATCTATGAAAATACTTTTTCATTCATAGAGTAGTAGATTTTTGGAATGACTTGCCATATGATGTGGTAAACTAGTTAATTTGTTAATTTTAAGAAAAATTTTGACTTTCATGAATGAGAGAGTGTGTTTGTAGATTGTAAATACTGTATATTCTTTGTTTAAGTTTGTAAGATAGTAGTAAATAGTTACATTAGTTAGCCGACTTCAGATTGATGTTTTGTAGGATTCTGTTATTAGCTCATGACTTTGATAAGACTTTGATAACCTCAATAGTTCCCAGTGGCTTCATGCTTTCCAAATATAATGTAATGTAATGATCTTAAAAGTTTGACCCAATGCTTAGAAGGAAGAAATAAGGCTAATAGAATGCTGTTGTCGGAAAACTAGAGAACCCACCTGGATTTAACTCTGGAAACAGTTCTTCCTATGGTAGGAATCCAATTCTACTGGCCAGCCACAAAGTACATGTAAAGTGAATAGACTGGAAGGAAGGAGATGAAGCTGGACTCAAAGAACTTTTCCCAAGCACTACATTGGACATGAAGTGAGCAAGGACCATTCACAAAAATGTCAAGCAGGAAGAGCAAGACCACCACAGTGCATTCAAGCGATGGGAAGCAAACAGTATATGCTGGAATGTTAAGGAGTGGGTGCAAGAAAAAAGGTGTTCAGGCAGAAAAGGAAGAGAAAGGACTTCAGGATAAACAATAAAGAGGAATAAGCACAGTACAGGCAAGACCTATGCTACTGAAAATTAATTCAAGAATTTTCCCTTGACTTGAAAATATCACCAAATTTAGTAAACCTTATTCCAATGTATGACTTTTTATCTAGTCTTATTCCCTGTGATGATCAAATGTGGAACTGATCTTCCCATCATGTAACGACTGATATTTAATGATTTATCGAAAGCAAGCTAGAAATTTATGTTTTTGGTTTTATTTATAACTTGATTTAATAGAGCAACTTGGAACATCCCATTTCTAGACTTGAACAAAAACTTTAACAGTAATTATTTACAATTTCTTCTGGAGGTTCTAGACCAGTGGTTCTTAACCGGGGGGGCGCGCCCCCCTAGAAACAGGAATTTCTCTAATTGTATTTGTTATTCTCTTAACGAGAGCATGGGCTAATATTGAGAAGTTATTGAGAATGTTATTTTGATTGAAGGGGGGCGTGGAGGGAAGGACCAATTCCTAGAGGGGGCATGGTAGTAAAAAGGTTAAGAACCACTGTTCTAGACAATAAGAAACTTTAATCTTAAATTAAATGATGATGGGGTTAATAAGGTTAGTGATGATAATGAGCATAAAGATAATTTATGTACAAAACACTAGAATTTTAAATAAATAACTATCTTTAAACTTTGGAGGGTCTTAACTTCCTAGATTTCAACTGTATTATAGGTATTCACAGGAATTCTTCTCACTTGTTTATTTCCCAATTTAGCTGGACAAGACAACATGTATAGGCGCTTGATGAATTAACATGCAATAGCTTAATCAAAGGTTTATAAGCCAAAGCACACTGGCAATGCTTCAAGAATTTTGGACTCATGCACAATACTGGATTGTGTGCCTAGAACAGTGGTGGATCTACTATGAAACTAATGAAGCTTAAGCTTCAGGGCCCCTAATCCAGGAGGGCACCTGAAGCAACTCTTTTTTTAAAGAGTGAATTTTTCAACAAAATTGATGGTTTTTTTAAGTGTTTGTTATTAAAATAAGGCTATTTTAGTGATAGAATCACAAGCCAATTGGTTGAAGTACTTAATATTGACCTTAGAATATGCTCTAATACCCATTTCATATGGCCTCAAAATGCCCCTGTAATTGGTCAAATTTCAAAATTTTCTCGGGGGCCCTATTGTTGCTGGTTGCGAAGGGGCCCCCATAACAGTTCAAGCTTCAGGGTCCCAAAAATGTAGGTCCGCCACTGGCCTAGAAGGAGCACTAAAATTCTGGATCCTTAGTGCAAAACTTCAAAACATACCTTCTGGCTTCAGTAATGGACTATGATCTTGCCTTTTCTTGAGTTCAACAGGGACTATCAGGGCTAAATACTGGACTAGGTTTTAACACTAGTCCAGAGCTGTTCCTAGCATGATGCCCTATTACAATGATTTAAGCACTTTTTCATTAATTACAGTATCTGCCTATGCTTGACTAAATTGACTTAATGAATACTTAACTCGAGGCTGTGAAAGCTGAGTGGCTGGAAAGAAAAAACATGAATTTAAAAATAAAAAGACTTGAGAAATGAGAATCAGCAAAACCCTACAATGCTAGATAATATTAATAGGAATGCAAGTTCGAAAAGTAAGGAAATAACATGTAAGCCGTATAGTTCATACATTAGACCATATCTAAAGTATTGTATTCAAGCATGGGCACCACACTTTAGGCAGGATATTAATATGCTGGAGGGGGGTTCAACTTGGGGCAACTAAACTAATTCCTCATCTTAGGTTAGATTATGAAGATAAACTGAAAGCACTAAATATGCTCTTGGTCCTGACAATACAGTATACCTTTGTTTTTGTGTTTGAGATCAATTATGAACATTTTTATAAAAATATATACTTCTAATAGTTATACTGAATTAATTATTTATTTATTTTTTCCTCAGATGTCTATTCATATTCACAACTTTTTTTTATTTAGATGATTAAGGTAATATCTAAACTATCAGGTCATCCCATAAGTAATTTCGTTTTTTAGATTGGAATTTGAAGGACCAAAAAAAAAAACTACAAACTTTTTAATCTAGTATATATTTTCCATCGGAATCAATGACACTCTGCCAACGTCCTACAAGCTTTTCAATGCCATGTTTATAAAATTCAGGTGGTTTTGAGGCAAAAAACGTACAAAGACTGGTGTGCAGGTCATCTAAAGAAGTACAGGCATCCCCCGTTATACGATTGGGATGCGTCCCTAAAAACCCCATCGTATATCGAACTGAAGGCCTTATGGGAAAAATAGGGATACATTCCCAAACATTCTGGAAGACCCCCAAAATTTGCAGATTCCACTATTATTTTGCTATATATTTTACTGTTATGTACAAAAAGTGTCTGAAAGTAAGAAATTGTGAAGCCTCTCCATCTCTTTGATAGTTGAATCCTGGTTCTTCATTATCCTCTTGGCAGATAACGATGACACATTCTTGCCAGCTGCCAGGATCTTGTTGGAATTCTTGATCACTGTCAACACAGTGGACTGAGCCAGTCCAAGAATCTTCGCTATCGAATTAGCCCCTTGTCCATTCTTGTGATGCTTGACAATGTCAAGCTTAACCTCCAAGCTCAAACTCTTGCGAGGCTTCTTAGCAATACCCGAAGCACCAGCACTTGGCCTTTTCTGAGACATGCTTTCAAGTTGGAGATCATTAACGTGAAATAAGGCAATTGTAAATCAAAAGATGGGGGGTACTTTTTTAAAATCGTTAACGCGGGAAATCATAAACTGAACGATCGTATAATGGGGGATGCCTGTATACTGTTTCTCATCAAGATAGTTTTGCAGACTCCTGAAGAGATGATAATCTGAAGGTGCAAGGTCTGGAGGATGTGGAAGTTTTTCCCACCCAAGCTCCTCAAGTTTTGCAGAAGTGATCCGAGTGGTATAAGGATGTGCGTTGTTGTGGTGGAACACGATTCCTTTCCAATTAACCAAAGGTGGTCTCTTTTCTTTTAGTGCAGTGTTCAATCGATCCAGTTGTTGACAGTAGGCTTGAGCGGTGATTGTTTGGTTGTGTGGTAAGGTTTCAAAGTGTATTACACCACATTTATCCCACCAAACACTAAGCAACACTTTCCAAGGGTGAAGATTTGGATTTGGCTGTGTTATTGCTGGTTCTCCGGCACAAACCCACTGTCGACCGCGCTTAACATTCTGGTACAGTATCCACTTTTCATCACCAGTCACTAAATGGTGCAAAAACGGATCTTGGAGTTCACGGGAATGAAGAGCTGTGCTAATGTTTACCCGCACCTTCAGATTGTCAACTGACAATTCATGTGGCACCCATTTTCCTAACTTAGGCACTTTCCCGAGTTGTTGCAAATGTCAAGGGATGGTGGATGGGAATGAATTGAGTTTCTGGGCCAATTCTTCAACAGTTGTTGAACAGTCTTCTTCAAGTGCGGCTAACAGCAGGTCATCATCAAACTCAGCAGGGTGTCCAGAGCATGCTCCATCTGTCAAACAGCAGTCACCATTCCTAAACTTTTGAAACCATCTTTGACATTTCCTCACATGCAGAATATCATTGCCATAAACTTTCTGAATGTTTCGCGTTGCTTCAGTAGCACTATTCCCTTTTTTGAACTCGTGTTTATGAGGGGTTCACATAAAGCAAAACACATGTCTTCATTGGTCAAGGTCTGTAAAGTATGTAGCAAAACACGATAGATCTCCTGGTAGATATAACCTTCAGAAAATTTATGCTTAAACTGAGTAGGACTAGTTTAAACTTAATCTATCGTAAAAAACGACATTACTTCATTAATTATGGGATGACATGATATGTGTAAGCCAGTCTTTGCATCGAAGCCATTGTTACTTTTTTGTGCCAAAAAGTTTTTTCTGGTTAATTATTATTATTTTTAGTTGCATATTGATTTTGTTTACTAGCTATCTGTATAATATATACACTGGGTATCAAATTATTAGCCACTTTGCGCTCATCCATTGAATTCATCAAGGTCACTCAGTCACTGAATGATGGCGACACCTATCTGCGCATACAGTATTAAAATCATTTCGTTCTGCGCAAACGTAAACAAACGGCGGCCATTTGCATGAATTAGCAACGACTTTGGTGTCTCTAATTATTAGCCAGGTGCCAAATAAGTGTGTGATTATGGGTCGCAAAGGTGATTTAACCTCTGATGAGAAGTCCACCATCGTCTCTGAGCTGGCAAAGGGGAAGACAACCCTGGAAATATCAAAAATCCTGGGAAGATATCACCGCACAGTGAAGAGATTCGTCGAGGCTCCTGGTGCTGTCTGTTCGAGGGCTGACAAAGGTGTGTCGAGGACAGTTTCTCGACGTACCTTGTCTCGTATCAAGCGTGAAGCTGTGATAAACCCGTGCCTGACCAGTGATGAACTTTTCAAACGTTGTGGCGAGGAAAAAGTGTTGAAAGCTACCAGATGTCGCATCTTGAAGAAGGTAGCCAAGCACGTCAAGCCTGTTACAAGGCCTCCTCTGAAGGTAGTTCATAAGCAGAATCGACTGAAATGGGCAGAGGACTACATGAAAATTGATTTTTCAAAAGTCCTCTTCACTGACGAATGCCGTGCTACCCTCGATGGATCAGATGGATGGAGCAAGGGTTGGGTAACAATTGGAGGGAACCATCCTCATCGTTTGAGATGCCAGCAAGGGGGAGGTGGCATCGTGTTTTGGGCAGGCATTGTTGGAGGTATGATGGTTGGGCCATGGAGAGTTCCAGACGGCGTTAAGATGACTGCCAATGCCTACGTTGCCGCCTTAAAGGAAAACCTTCTACCGTGGTTCAAGAAGCAGAGGGTCACATTCAAGAGAATGCTGGTGTTTATGCAGGACAATGCACCCTCACACTCGGCTAAGAAAACTACGGAATATCTGCAGCAATTAGGCTTCTCTGGCTCTCGATTAATGAAGTGGCCAGCGTGTTCCCCTGATCTCAACCCGATTGAAAACTTGTGGAGTCTCATGAAGAGGCGAGTTTATCGAGATGGACGGCAGTTTTCGAGTAAGGATGCACTCTGGGAGGCTGTTGTGGATGCTGCTCGTACCATTTCATCAGATGAGATCCTCACCTTGACAAATTCAATGGATGAGCGCCTCAGGAAAGTTCTTTTAAGTGGAGGATCGTACATCCATTATTAACAACCTTATGAGGTCATTTTGATATTATGTACATTATTTCCATATTTATGATTTCTTTCTTTGTACATTGAATATCCAATTAAAAAACACTTTAATGTTTGTTTAAATGTGTTTTCATTATACTTGGCTATTAATGTGAGACGCTGTATTTCAGCTTAAATTATTTAAATTGTTGCCATATCCATACTTATGAACATAACTCCATAAAATTTACACAGACAACCTTGATACACATGAGCAATATATATTCAGGATCGTACAAGGTTTGATTGCGCAGTTTCTCAGAAATTTCAAAATTTGCAAAGTGGCTAATAATTTGATACCCAGTGTATACCTACAGCAACTGCAGAAATTTTCTGATCATCCAATGATTTTTTGCAATTTTGTTTCCTTACAAAATGCTTACGTGAGTAAATTAATTATCTTCAGTGGTGGTTCCTAGCATCTTTATACTGAGAGGAGATGAGTGTGTAAGTATGTTAGAGTATTACCAATGCTTCTGAAGCTTTGGTAGTATATGGGTGTATCATTCAATGAAAGTTGCTGTATCTCATATTTTTCAATTTTAATTAATTGTGCTCAGTGGAATAAATATTTTACTATCAGTATGCCAGCTAAAAAAACAACTAAAAAGATGTCAAGTAGGTGCTATTGTTGCATTAAGTAAGTGTGGACTGTCCCAGTGCAAAATAGTAAAGCAATTAAATAGGGTATTGCTGAAAATAGTGAATTTGCGGGTTGAAAGGGCCCAATCTGAAGAGACCATGTCCACTTCTAAGCTTAAACCACACTCAGGAAAGCCAAGGAAGACCTCTAAAAGGACTGATCATCTCATAAAACATGTAGTAGTAGCTGAACCAACCATTTAAACCAAAGAAATTAAAATTAAATTTGGTGATTTACTGGAAAAAGTGGCTGAAAGAACCATACAACATGGACTTCAAAAAGAGCTTGGTTTTTCATCTTGTCAATCGGCAAAGAAATCCCTGTTAACTCCCAAAATGAAGAGATCTAGGATTAACTTTTGCAAGGCATATAAAGATGGACTGTAGAGGACTGGAAAAATGTACTTTTCAGTGATGAATCATCCTTTTTAACCATCAGAAGCTGTATAAAACAGGTAAGAAGACTCCTTGGATCTGACAGAATAAATCTAAAATACACTCTAAGTACAATTAAACACATTCCAAGTGTAATGATTTTGGGCTGTTTCAGCTACAAAGGGTGTGGGAACTTACATTTTCTCAAAAAGAATACCACAATGAATGGTCAAAAGTACTTACAATTTTTACAGGATATATTACCCTTTGCAATGGCCACTAATGAAACTAAAATTTTACAACACGATGGTGCCCCATGCCACAGGTCCAAAAAGGTAATCAATTGGTTGAAAAACAATAATTACAAAGTTTTAGAATAGCCTGGAAACAGTGTTGCGGGGTGAACAAAGAAATAATAGAATACCATAATTTAGCTACTTCTTGATGATGGGAAAAGGGAAGGTCCCGGGCAGTGAAGTTTTTCTCACCTCCACTGACTGTCACTGAGGGGCAAATGAGACTCCCACACTGCTGAACCAAGAATTGGACTCAACCCGCTAGCTATCTCCAAAGATTAACAGTGTGTCGGAGCCGGGTCCACTTGAGAACCTGGAAAGCCCTGGCTTCAGGAAAGGTGTGGGCAATGTACACCCAGCAATACTTGAGGACCTCAACCGAATATGGGCGTACACAACAAGCAAGCAAGATTTTAGCGAACTGATCGTGAAGTAACCCAACTGTGGCTGGATTAGAAAAGCAGATATTACCCTCTGAAATGTTTAATAAAGAGAATCTGGAGGTATTGTCGATCAAGGACCCTGGGCTTGTCACAAGGAAATCCTTGAAAGTAACGACCCCAGTCTATAAGGACAAAGGCTGAAAAAAAAACTAGTTGGTAGAATTCTAAGGGTTTATTAGCAATTAACTTTAATTATTTACAAGAGCTAGAATGGGTTATGAGCTTGAGTCTAAACATGGCTTAAGATCAAGAACCGGAAATCCAAAAACCCTGAAAGAGTATGCTATACAATGGTGATTACAATGACAAAAATACTGGACAACAAAAATGGAATTTCTAGAAGATAAAAAAAATTTAACCTATGCTAGAATGGCACAATTAGACAACACAATAGACCTCACTGGACCTAACATCCTTAAGCTAGACTTGAGGTCAATCCACTTGCACCTATCTATTATAGTTAAACCATGGAGAAGCAAAACCTGAAGCTATTGGTCCTAGAAATACCTTAGCCTGCACACGTTATGCACAGGCAATGTCCATTATCACAAGGCACTCTGTTTTTCTTGAATTTTCTTTTTCTTAACAAATTGAGTTGGCAGGCTAGAACTTCCACAAGCGGAAGCCAACTGTGACTTTGAAAAATGATCCTTTTTCTAAACATTGAAGGCGAAATTTACTGATACCAGAATCAAAAAACAAGATCAAAATGGATCTAAATAAAACTACTGAGCTAGTCAGGCATTAAGCAAGACTAACTCCATCAACATGGGGGTTACATAGTGGCCAATCCTGAAATGAGAAGAAAATAAGATGTTAGTCAAGACAACCCCACTACACTCCCCCCTCCAAGCGGTGGGTACCACCACTCAAAAAGTGAGTGCAGCAAAGCCCTCTCCCACATCCAGTCTTTCAAGGAATTGCCACCTCCCCATCCTGACACCAAGCTCCACGGTTTCCTTTTTCCATGGCTACTAAACACTAGACGATTATATATATATACATGAATCAATAATAAGAAGGTACTATCACCTTCAAAACCCTACCTATTTACAATCTAAATTTACACAATTAGTACTGGATACATTCAGTTTTAGCACTCCTTTATATGGTCCTTTCCTTAAGAAGCTAATCACAATCCTCCTTGCTTGAAACTGAAGCCACCTGCATGACTATTGTCCTCAATTAATATCCTCACTAGCCCATCACTATCAATGTACCCTGGCCCTGGTCCACCCATCCATACCTCCTGATTGGTAGACATCCCTACTAAAGGTGGGGTCTGCTTGCTTCAGGCTAGAGGTAACTGCGTGGGCTGGCCATGCCCCTCTTGATGAGCAGTCCTCCAGAACCCCTTCCTATGTAGACAAGAATGGTGGTGCAAACTGGAGCAAGGCCTGGAAGACCCTCCTCAGGCTGATTCTTGAAGAGTGGAAGAGCCAATAATGGCTCCATCCCTGAAAACACTTCCCATGAAAGTAGGAAGGCATGATTGGGGGCGACTGGAGGCAGGTAAGGACAGGGACATGCACTGAAAGCTGTATGCATGACAATCAAAGCAAGTACAAGTGGGTGACAAGTGAGGGCATGTGCATGAGTCAGGCAGAGGCAAGCAAACCAAAAATTACTGCACTTAACCAAGCTCAAGGTATGGTATTCATTATCACTATGTGCAGTCACTTTGTTCTAGAAAATTTACACTAGCTAGGCCCTACCTATAGATCATGGTACAGCAAGATATACCTATTTTTATATATATCTTAACCAAGGCTCTGTAAAGCTGTTACAAAAACTAGATACACCATTACATTAAACCTAGAAATACTTTTTACATCAAAATATAATCATAGTACCATCAACTTAAATACAATACATAATAATCCTATATACATAATTAGACAGGGTCTAGAAAATCACTTGATGATTAATTAAATTAATCATGAACACATTCCAGAGGCCTAGAGGGTACTAATGGTAGCTCCATTACAGGACTTCTGGAATGAGTTCATGGAGGAGAATCACCAGCCAACTCTCGAATTACTCCCAACTCCCTCCCAACAGACTGGAGTCGTTCATGAGCTAGTTTACTGTTAGCTTGTAATAAAGCCCTAGCTTCTGAACAGATATCTTTGACTGGGGATAAACTTAATCTATTGGGAGTCCTTGAACCAGTTACCAGGCTAAATTGCTACTCTTGAGAAACTAATTGCTGGTCTAACAGCTGGTAAATCTGCTCCTCATCATCCTGCACATGTTCTAAAGTGTTCTCCAGAGCTTCCACCAAGGAAGAAAGTTCTGGAGAATCACTATTGGGTTAAGGTTCATTCGGACATGGAGAACTCTGTCTTGGATCTATTGAACCACCACCTTCTGGATCTAGACTCCCAGGAAGTTCCTCAGGATCCATCACACCTTAACCGACAGCACTTGAAGGAGCACTATGAGGAATAGGAGACAGATCCTCAATTTCCTCCACTGGGGAACAAGCTTCCTTCTCTGAATCACTACCAAGGTAGTCTTGAACATTTCCAAAAGTGACATGTTTTGGTTGAGAATGAGGCCTAGACAGAGGTTTGGGTGAACTAGACAGGATACCTGGAGGATTCACTTTGGATGGCACCTCATCCGGGAATCCAGAAAAGTCAAGTTCAAAAGAACTTGAAGAGCATTCAGAGGAATCTGAAGAACTTGAACTTTCACTCAGATCAGCAAGCCATGGTCTAGAATTGACCCTATTCTGATCTGGAAATCCTAGAAACTCGCTTGAATCACTACTAGAATCAAAGAGATCAGTCTCATCTTCTGACGAACTGTCCCACAAACAAGAAAAGCCTGGGGAACAAACTGGAACATTAGGGGTTTCAAACCCTAGAAAACTCTCATCCTCCTCCTCTATGCTAGCCCAGGGAACCTGAACTAACCTGGAATAACTAGGATGATTCTTCAAGAAATTGGGAGCCTCCTTCCAGCTCCTCAACTGAGAATGATGAACTCGACTCATGGATAAGTGTGGCTGCAGATCTGGATAAGCTGGTGAAATGACGTAGGTCACACCATTCTCTGCTGCTCGATCAACTTGAAACGGCCCACAGTACTTGGGCAGAAACTTGTTAGAAACTAGATTACCTTTTGGAACAACCTTTCGAATGACAAGTTGCCCCTTGGTAAAGGGACAAAAACCAGGATGTCCTGGATACCACTGTTCTTGAACTGGAGTGGGAATAGAAACTGGATAGGATCTGGATGAGCGGATGATAACAAGAACTGGGCTGGAGACATAGTCAACTCAGAATGAATCGTACCATTGTAGGTCATAATGGCCTTTGGAAGATTCAAATCCCACGAGCTAGAATCTTGAACAAGATTCCGTAGAAGCTCACCAATGGTACGGTTGACCCTCTCGACTGCACCATTGCTCTCTGGATGGTTTGGGGTCGTGAAAACGTGAGTGATCCCGTATCGAGATAACATCTGCTCGAACTCCTGACCCCTAAATTCTGGACCATTATCAGTTAACAACCGACAAGGCCGGCGCAAAAGAGTGGGCAACACTCGAAACTCGAAAAGACGGGCAATGGTACTGGAAGTCTTGTTGGGAAATGGAACAGCCACTACCCACTTGGAGTAGTGGTCCACCACCATCAAACATCCTAGATTCCCCCGAGGTGTTCTGGGGAACAATACTAGATCCACAGCCACCAACTCAAATGGTGCCTGGGTCACGATCTTCAGGGTAGGTGGAGCCCTGATCTGGCTGGAAACCTTATTGAGCTGGCACTGGGAACAAGATGTGACCACCTCTTGCACAACTTGATATAACTGAGGATGAAACACTTCCCCAGACAAAACATCTAAGACCTTGTTTCGGCCTATGTGTGCCATCTCTAGATGGATAGTAATGGCCAGCTCAATCAGGAAATTAAAAGGTACTAGAACTTGGGGAAACATTTCTGGTTCATCGTACTTAACTAGAAGACCATTCTCGAAGTAGATATCTTTAAGATAACGGCGATATCTCACTAGAGCTTTAGGACAATACCCAAACCAACCCTTATCTAGATAGGACTTAAGTTGTCTTAACACAAGATCACTTTTTGAAGAACCTCAAGGTTAACTTCATCTAGAAATGAACATGGACGCAAATTTCCAACTACCAGCGGTTCTTGATGACTGGAAGGTTCCTCCAACTCTGCCAGAAAAGTAGCGAGAATCTCACCCTCCTTCATGACTCTGTCAGTGGACAAATCCAGGTCAATCCCAGCGGCAGACAAGAAATTCGCACCCAGGAGAAAACAACAAGGAATAGCTTGATCTTCAACAAGAGCAAATGGGTGATCATTAATAGTTACTCTAGAGCCAAGTGACACAGTAAGTTGTACATAGTTATAAACTACCACTTGTTTTTCAGCCACACCTTGAATGTTAACCAGAATATCTTGTGAATAATCCTCAAATTTCCTAAAATTTCACGCCAGGCTACTCGAGATATGAGGGAGATCTCAGCTCCAGAATCCAATAAGGCACAGTAGGTTTCGTCTTGACAAGTAAGTGGGACAACTGCTCTAAAGGCACCTGAATGTGGACAAGCAATATCCACATCAAGGGTGGGAAAATTGACTTCACATTCTACTAGACCATTCTCGATCTCCAAACTTGAGCAACCTGCACCTATTGGTTCTGAATCCAAGTCTCTCTCATACAAAGAATTTAAACAAGTCAAGAAGATGGGACAAGACTGAACATATTTATTGGATTCACTCAATAAATTGAAATGAACACCACCTAGACACTGGACATGCACCCTATCTAGAAGTTCTGAGGGTTCTGTTACACGCTGATTCTTGACTTCAGGGTGGTAAATTAGAGGGTTTTCAGTACCAAAGTGCAATACAACATCCACTTGATACATCTCACAGAAAACTTTCAAGATCTCTGGTGATGCTGGCTGCCCTGGAATTGTCATAAGTCGAAGATGTTGCTTCTGCTTGCTATTCAACTTGATTCCGTACTTTGTAGATGACTTAGCAGTTCTTCCACCAACTGCTTTCGAAGAAATACTGGACTCTCTGGAACTTCACGATCTAAGTCATGAACAAGAGCATACCACAAACACTCGATCAAGGAATCACCTCCCCCCTCCGGCTTAAATCTTACAAGTAAGCCCTTGGGGAGTTCTGCTGAAATTGCTGTGGTGCCCTCTTCATGCTCAACCTGGAAGTGTCTGGATAACGCATCTGCAGCTTGATTGTCTTTGCCTGGAACATAGCAAAGCTCAAAATCAAACTCAGCGAGATCTTCAACTGTTCGAGCAAGCCTGTCATTGACTAATCTCATATTATGGAGATAGAACAATGCATTGCTGCTAGTTCACGCTCTGTAACCGAATATTTCTTCTGAGGACTAGAAAATGTCATTGATGCATGAGCAATGATTCGAACTTGACCATCCTGAACTTGAGTAAGACAGGCACCTGCACCAATGGCTGATGCATCCACCCACAAGTTCAACTTCTCTTCTGTTTCTCAATAATCAGGAAAAGCCATTTCCACCTCATTTTGCATCTCTGCCTTGAGTGTCTCGAAGGATTCTTCCATCTCTGGTGTCCACTGGGTAACTGAATTCCTTGATCTTCCTGTAAGTTCTGATAAGGGTTTAGCAACTGCTGAACACTGTGGCAAGAACTTCCTCTGGAAACTCACTAAGCCCAGAAATTCTCGAAGTTCCTTGATGTTCTTGGGCTTTGGGAAGTTCTTCCCCAGATTCAAACCCAATAAAAAACCCTTGGAATATTATAAAAAACAAGTTAGAATACTACTATACTCAACAGGCTCCATTACACAACTCATGGAGGCCATCAAAAAAGTGTGGTATTTTGAGATCACCCAGGATGTCTGCTGAAACCTAATTAAATCTCAATAGAAACGTGTCCAAATGGTCCTAGAGAAGAAATGAAAGATGACTAAATATTAATAATAAGGTAAGACAATATTTCAGTTTACCAATTTAATATTTGAACCTTATTAAACAGGTTTTAATAGAGAATTTTGGATAAATTTGGGGTGATTGGATACTTTTTGTGGTTGCTGTAGTACTAAACTATATATGAAATGTACTGTGCCTAATAGCTACTTTTTGTTCTCTGTATAATAGACATTTTTATGTATGTGCCCTTTTCATTCTCAATAAAAGGCAAGAGGGTGGTAGGGAAGATTAAAAAAATAGTAAACTTATTATTTTGTATAATTCCTTGCAGGAAAACTAAAAAAAACAATGTATAGATAGAATTTCAAATAACATTGGCTGTGGCACCTTGTCAAAGGCGCTTTGAATCTATGAATGTACCAGTCCTGGATTCAATTCCCAGTAATGGCAGGTGGTGCTCAGCTCACCTAGCTGTTCATCCTTCCCCAAAAAATATTGGTTGGTAGATAAATAGGCACCTGGGTAGCATGGTGGTTGAGACACTGGACTGCTGATTGGGAGGTTGTGAAATTTAGTCCTGGTGTGGACTTTGTAATTTTTGACTGCCCACTGCCCAGAGTAGGTGGTCATGGTTTAGATTTTATAGTAGGCCATGTCTAAGGTGGGTCAACAAGCTTGACCTTTCTCAGAATGAATAGTTTTGGTGGAAGCAAGTTTATGGTATTATTACTACTATGATATATATATATATATATATATATATATATATATATATATATATATATATAATATATATATTAGGGTGGTCCATAAAATTGAAGTTTTGATTTTTTGTTATTGCCAGGCGGTAACTTGTGAGGATGAATGAGAAAACACCTCTGGCCAATTTTTTCCCAAATCAATCACTTTTTAGGGTAGCACACACTACTTCATTTTTGCACTTTTGCACTACCTAGTAGATTTACTTGTATATTATGTTCCAGTTCCAGTAATACATCTTTTCCTTGACAGATTATTGGTGTAGTGTTCATTGGTTGTGTTTAGTGGTTGGATATATGATGACTCAAGTTCGAAGCTCTTGCTTTTATCTCCTTGAAGGAGATAAGTGAAGGACAAGCTTCTTGGAAGCAAATTACCATTACGTGGAGAAGTATTGTCATGCTTCCTTCATCACCACACTAATTCAAGGAGGAGTTGAAGGAAAGTGCTCAAGTAGTGTGGGGTCAACTTGAAATATTTTGGAACAAAGCTCGAATCCCGACAAGGGAAAAATACAAAGGAATCCAAAAGATCTTGGACCTTCAAGATTGGATCAAAATAAAAAAAAAGACGAATGAGGAGGAGCCAGCAGCAGGTGAGTTGGATGATCAATGATAAATAAAATAGTTTCTCGAGAGTATGACATATTATACTGTACAATAGTCAATACATTTATCATATTTATCATTATCATATATATATTATATATGAAAATTATTTCACGAAGGTAACACGTGAAAAATATTTATGATGAATAAAACCACGAAGGAAAGGAAACACAAAATGGTGCTCAAGCGCTTTCGTCTAATGACATCCTCAGGAACACTCAGGAACACTCAGGAACATCCTGAGGATGTCATTAGACGAAAGCGCTTGAGCACTATTTTGTGTTTCCTTTCCTTCGTGGTTTTATTCATCATATTATATATATTTATTATTTATATTTAGGTGTACAACGAAGAGGGATTCAAGGAGACACTTCGGAACCTATTTGATATGGCACATGCTGATGCCTTGTCTCTAATCAAAAACCCAGAAGACAAGGCCTTCTTGCTGGCCCAGCGAGAGCCTGGAAGACGGGGATGCATGGTGGGAGTAGACAGAAAAACAGTAGAAAAAGAAAAACAAGCTGCCCACAGGAAGATGGAGGAGATGCGAAAGAGAAAGGTGAGATTGTTCTTCAAATTCCTACTTTCATTTGATTGCAATGATTAGGTTGTTCGTTAACACTAATTGTCCATTTTCTTCGATTGTATTGCAGGCAGTCAATGAAGGTGCATCAATGTCGGGTACAGCAGTATTGGTGTCCTCAACAGAATCCTCAGTCACTGACGAGTCATCCTCCACCAAAGATGAATGGGCAAAAGGTGGAAAGCGACCTACAAAACAGGTGAAAAGAGTCAAGAATGTGATAACATCAAATCTAGCTGCTGCCCTAGATTGGACACACACTACGGACAGGATGGCAACCTACATAATAGCAGAGACTGCATTGAGCCTTGGCCACAGCCCAATGAATTTTAACATCACCCGGACCTCCATCAAACGGCAGAGAGAACGACATTGGATCATGATCTGCAGTAGCCTAAAAGCTTCCTTTCAGTCCGGTCCTGCAATCATCCACTGGGATGGAAAACTTATTCCAGACCACCTCAACACCAGAGACCATGCGCATGTGGATCGGCTGCCTGTGCTCATTTCCTCCTTTTCGGGTCAATCTCAGCTCCTTGGAGTCCCCAAAATACCAACTGGATCAGGAGAACACCAAGCCAGCGCAGTTTTGAATTATTGACTGATTGGGGCCTCGAAGAATCTGTCGTGGGGATGTGTTTCGACACCACTGCCTCCAATGCTGGTCGTTTGAATGGAGCGTGTGTGCTGTTGGAGCAGAAGTTGAAGTAAGACCTTCTCCATTTGCCTGCCGTCATCACATCATGGAAGATGATGATCGGTGGAGTTTTCACTGCTTGCTATGGCCCAACGAGTGGACCTGATGTTCCATTGTTCAGCAGGTTTCAGAGCAAATGGACCTTCATCGACACAGGAACATACGGTACCGGATGGGATGATGATGAGGTGCATTGACTCTTGGCCCCCATTAGAGATTGGATTCTCCGCTTTGCTGAGGAAAAACACTCCTCAAAATCCTTTTGAGATGACTATCAGGAATTCCT
This sequence comes from Bathynomus jamesi, assembly GCA_023014485.1. Lineage (NCBI taxonomy): Eukaryota > Metazoa > Arthropoda > Malacostraca > Isopoda > Cirolanidae > Bathynomus > Bathynomus jamesi. The sequence continues at coordinate 835,793 of JAJOZX010001455.1, forward strand.
CGATCTGTCCATCATTTTCTTGGGAGGGAGCATTGACAACTGCACCTTCAAGCGACCTGGCCCCATGCACCAAGCCAGATGGTTATCTAAGGTGATCTATTCATTGAAGATGTGGCTGTTCAGGGGACAAATCCCAGCCCTCACTCCACGAGAGCAAAAGTGTCTTAAGGATGTCAGTGTCTTCGCTGTTTCCATCTACCTGCAGGCATGGATGACAGCGCCAATAGCTGCTGCTGTGCCTCGCAGCGACCTCAGTCTTCTGCAGAGTCTTCGGGAATACCATGACCCCAATATTTCGGAAGTGGCATTAAAAAAACTCAGCAGTCATCTTTGGTATCTTTCGGAGGAGATGGTGGGCCTCGCGATTTTCGATCCTGAGGTGTCTGAAGAGACTAAAACAGCAATGGTGAAGGCGATGGAGGAAGTTGAAGGAAAGCCTGATTGCCAGAAGAGAAGGAAAGGTGTTGCTGAGGGGGCTTCAATCGAGTCACTAGCAACAGCAAACTCAAAAAGACTGCTGTTGTCTCTGGGGTCAGGTGTGGGATACCTGAGGAAGGAGGTGCGGGATTGGGACAGTGATCCTGATTACCAAATAGCGAAGAAATCAGTGGCAAACACCTCTGTCGTGAATGATCATGCAGAGAGGGGGGTTGCTCTCATTAATGAATACAACGGCTGCACACACCAGGAATGAGGAACAACTGCAGTATCTCCTGCAAGTTGTTGCTAACTACAGGAAGCAGTTTCCTCAACCACTGAAGTCAGCCTGGCAACTGGGCGAGAAACAAAGATCAAATGAGGTGCAGAGGGAATTGTTAGTCAATTCATTTTGGAATTGTTAGTTACCCTAATAGTCATGTACTGTCACCAAGATTAACTTTGCTGTGATTTTCAGATTATACCAAAACTTCAAGTGTATGTGCTACCCCTACAAATTAACTGATTCAAATAAAACTTTCCCAGAGGTTTTCTCATCCATCCTCATAAGTTACAACCCAGCAATAAAAAAAAATTCCATCCCTATAAGAGTGGACCACCCTAATATATATATATATATATATATATATATATATATATATATATATATATTTATTTATTTTTTTTTTTTTTGAGAGCTGACTTAATTTGGTGAAGCTGTCTGTCAGGTTTTACATTGTAACACTTATTTAAATTTCCACTCAATATATTTTTTTGGTAAATTCATTCATGCACTTGTAATATCAAACTTTCACACATTCATTCTGCTCACCCATCTTGATAGTTTTCTTGATGGTTATGGTTGGTGAGAAACTTAATAATTTCAGGTTCTGAAAAATGAGATTGTAGATGGTGTCATTGTGAAAGAAGAACTACTGGATTTGAGTGACTAGTGATCACAAACCAAGCAATGCTTTAAATCCTTCAGTGAAACAGGTGAGCTAAACCAATAAACATGGTACTAGGTGTTATTTCTAAAGAAAAAAAAATCATTCAAAGTTTTATAAAATGGTATTTCTAGAATGAAAGAATTTTAGAACTTTAAGAGCTTTATCAAGATATGATACATGACCTGTTGTTGTTCTTCAGGATTTCAGCATGAAAAGTATGTAGTTTTTAATTTAGTAATGATGCTTCCATTCATTTCCATTTACACACACCACAAACTGCTTCATTCATTTCCATTATTTACACACACCACAAACTGCTTCCATTCATTTCCATTATTTACACACACCACAAACTGCTTCCATTCATTTCCATTATTTACACACACCACAAACTGCTTCCATTCATTTCCATTATTTACACACACCACAAACTGCTTCCATTCATTTCCATTATTTACACACACACACCACAAACTGCTTCCATTCATTTCCATTATTTACACACACACACCACAAACTGCTTCCATTCATTTCCATTATTTACACACACACACCACAAACTGCTTCCATTCATTTCCATTATTTACACACACACACACACACCACAAACTGCTTCCATTCATTTCCATTATTTACACACACACACACCACAAACTGCTTCCATTCATTTCCATTATTTACACACACACACACCACAAACTGCTTCCATTCATTTCCATTATTTACACACACACACACCACAAACTGCTTCCATTCATTTCCATTATTTACACACACGCACACACCACAAACTGCTTCCATTCATTTCCATTATTTACACACACACACACACCACAAACTGCTTCCATTCATTTCCATTATTTACACACACACACACACCACAAACTGCTTCCATTCATTTCCATTATTTACACACACACACACACCACAAACTGCTTCCATTCATTTCCATTATTTACACACACACACACACACACACACCACAAACTGCTTCCATTCATTTCCATTATTTACACACACACACACACACACCACAAACTGCTTCCATTCATTTCCATTATTTACACACACACACACCACAAACTGCTTCCATTCATTTCCATTATTTACACACACACACACACACCACAAACTGCTTCCATTCATTTCCATTATTTACACACACACACCACAAACTGCTTCCATTCATTTCCATTATTTACACACACACACACACCACAAACTGCTTCCATTCATTTCCATTATTTACACACACACACACACCACAAACTGCTTCCATTCATTTCCATTATTTACACACACACACACACCACAAACTGCTTCCATTCATTTCCATTATTTACACACACACCACAAACTGCTTCCATTCATTTCCATTATTTACACACACACACCACAAACTGCTTCCATTCATTTCCATTATTTACACACACACACACACACACCACAAACTGCTTCCATTCATTTCCATTATTTACACACACACACCACAAACTGCTTCCATTCATTTCCATTATTTACACATACACACACACACACACACACACCACAAACTGCTTCCATTCATTTCCATTATTTACACACACACACACACCACAAACTGCTTCCATTCATTTCCATTATTTACACACACACACACCACACAAACTGCTTCCATTCATTTCCATTATTTACACACACACACACCACAAACTGCTTCCATTCATTTCCATTATTTACACACACACACACACCACAAACTGCTTCCATTCATTTCCATTATTTACACACACACACCACAAACTGCTTCCATTCATTTCCATTATTTACACACACACACACACACCACAAACTGCTTCCATTCATTTCCATTATTTACACACACACACACACACACCACAAACTGCTTCCATTCATTTCCATTATTTACACACACACACACCACAAACTGCTTCCATTCATTTCCATTATTTACACACACACACACACCACAAACTGCTTCCATTCATTTCCATTATTTACACACACACACACCACAAACTGCTTCCATTCATTTCCATTATTTACACACACACACACCACAAACTGCTTCCATTCATTTCCATTATTTACACACACACACACACACACACACACCACAAACTGCTTCCATTCATTTCCATTATTTACACACACACACACCACAAACTGCTTCCATTCATTTCCATTATTTACACACACACACACACACACACACCACAAACTGCTTCCATTCATTTCCATTATTTACACACACACACACACACCACAAACTGCTTCCATTCATTTCCATTATTTACACACACACACACACACACCACAAACTGCTTCCATTCATTTCCATTATTTACACACACACACCACAAACTGCTTCCATTCATTTCCATTATTTACACACACACACACACACACACCACAAACTGCTTCCATTCATTTCCATTATTTACACACACACACCACAAACTGCTTCCATTCATTTCCATTATTTACACACACACACACCACAAACTGCTTCCATTCATTTCCATTATTTACACACACACACACACACACACACACCACAAACTGCTTCCATTCATTTCCATTATTTACACACACACACACACACACACAAACTGCTTCCATTCATTTCCATTATTTACACACACACACACACACACACACAAACTGCTTCCATTCATTTCCATTATTTACACACACACACACACCACAAACTGCTTCCATTCATTTCCATTATTTACACACACACACACACACACCACAAACTGCTTCCATTCATTTCCATTATTTACACACACACACACACCACAAACTGCTTCCATTCATTTCCATTATTTAACACACACACACACACACCACAAACTGCTTCCATTCATTTCCATTATTTACACACACACACCACAAACTGCTTCCATTCATTTCCATTATTTACACACACACACACACAAACTGCTTCCATTCATTTCCATTATTTACACACACCACAAACTGCTTCCATTCATTTCCATTATTTACACACACCACAAACTGCTTCCATTCATTTCCATTATTTACACACACACACACACACACACACCACAAACTGCTTCCATTCATTTCCATTATTTACACACACACACACCCACAAACTGCTTCCATTCATTTCCATTATTTACACACACACACACACCACAAACTGCTTCCATTCATTTCCATTATTTACACACACACACACACACCACAAACTGCTTCCATTCATTTCCATTATTTACACACACACACACACACACACACCACAAACTGCTTCCATTCATTTCCATTATTTACACACACACACACATACACACACCACAAACTGCTTCCATTCATTTCCATTATTTACACACACACACACCACAAACTGCTTCCATTATTTACACACACACACACCACAAACTGCTTCCATTATTTACACACACACACACCACAAACTGCTTCCATTATTTACACACACACACACACACACCACAAACTGCTTCCATTATTTACACACACACACACACACACCACAAACTGCTTCCATTATTTACACACACACACCACAAACTGCTTCCATTATTTACACACACACACACACCACAAACTGCTTCCATTATTTACACACACACACACACACACCACAAACTGCTTCCATTATTTACACACACACACACACACACCACAAACTGCTTCCATTATTTACACACACACACACACACACACACACCACAAACTGCTTCCATTATTTACACACACACACACACACAAACTGCTTCCATTATTTACACACACACACACCACAAACTGCTTCCATTATTTACACACACACACACACACACACACCACAAACTGCTTCCATTATTTACACACACACACCACAAACTGCTTCCATTATTTACACACACACACACACACACACACCACAAACTGCTTCCATTATTTACACACACACACACACCCACAAACTGCTTCCATTATTTACACACACACACACCACAAACTGCTTCCATTATTTACACACACACACACACACCACAAACTGCTTCTATTTCCTTTCCATTTCTCATTAACTCGTCCACATTTATATCATATACACACTTATTCATGCATTTACTAATTACAGTGTTTCATCTTTTACGCATCTTCCTGTACTTCTCACAGCTTTTCATTCACTATTTTCTAACTTTTTACAGTTCATTTAATTCCATATTTTTAGATTTTTTGCTGTTTTTTCTTGGCTACCTTACAAAAATTGCAACAATCTTTTAGAATGCATACCGAACTGATCATGACATGATTGTGTGTGTGTAGCAACATTTTGTAGGTGTTGCCATAGTGACTTATTTTTTATTGCAAACCACTGAAGATCATGAAAGAGGGATCTACAGCTCTACAGAAGCTAAGGCTAACAAAGACCCTAAGATCCACTCTTAAGGTTAGCCCGAGAGAAAAGAAAGAGTAGGGGGTTAAGGAGAGAGAGAGAGAGAAGAGCCAGCCAGCCAGCCAGCCAGCCAGCCTCAAAAGGCCTTGCGGCCCATACCAAGGAGGTACCAATGGCAACGGTTGCCAGGGAAAATTTTGTAAAAGTTTATTTTTCTTTCAACTATCCTAGCAGTAGTAGAAAAGTAGAAGGCTCTCTCCCCACCCTCCGCTCCCTCCCTGCCAGAGGCAGGTACGGAAAAAAGTTGAAGAAAATACCTTGACCCTGGAAAAGTAGCCAAGGAAATTTTACAGGAAAGTGGAGAATATATAAATAGCTCTATATTTAGTTTGCTCACATGAGAGTATTCAGTACTTTGTCTAGCCTATTTTTAAACAGATTTACACTTTGACTGGAAACAACCTCTGAGGGAAGTTGGTTCCAGATATTAACTATTTTATAGGAAAAGAAATTTCCGCAGACTGAGGTCCTAAATGTCTTTACACACTCAAATAGTGTGCAAGATTTCGTCTAACCTTTTCTTGAACTGATCCACAGAGGAACTGTTCACAACTTCCGAAGGTAACCTGTTCCATGTGTCACAGATCTTATACGTAAAGTAATTCCCACACACACTAGTCCTAAACCGTTTCAAATCCAACTTCCAACCATTGTTGCAAATTGGGTTATCATTTAAACTAAACATACTTCTAAAATCGACATTGTTGAACCCGCGTAAGAGCTTGAAAACCTCGATCAGTTGACCGCGCAGCCTCCGAGTTTCAAGCGAAAACAAGTTCAGGGCGCGTAACCGTCTATTGTAGCCCATATGCCTAACGGAAGGGATTAACTTTGTGGCCCTCGCCTGCACTCGCTCCAGCCTCTCAATATCTTTCCTGAGGGTGGGCGACCAGAACTGCATAGCATACTCCAGGTGCGGCCGAACAAGGGAATTGTACAGTGAGAGCACAATCTCCTTGTTCCGAAACTGAAATTGCCTCCTGATATAACCCAATAGTTTCTGGCTTTCTTTTCCACCTCTACACACTGTTTCGTAAACTTAAGGTCGCTGCTAATTAGCACACCCAAGTCCTTTTCTAAATCAGTCACCTCGATATTACTACCCAACATCGAGTAGTCCGACTTGGGATTGGCGTAGCCAATGTGCATCACTTTGCATTTACCCAAGTTAAACGGCATTTGCCATTTTTCGGACCACACTCCTATCCTACCTACGTCCGCACGCAGTTCCTCGATCGCTTCGGGCGTCCCAACATTGGCCCCAAGCTTGGTGTCATCAGCGAATTTGGCGATCCGACTGACGATGCCACCGTCGATATCATTTATGTAAATGATAAACAACAGCGGCCCCAAAACGGAACCCTGAGGAACCCCACTAGTGACCGAGGCCCAACCCGAACTAGCACCTTTAATTACAACCCTCTGCTGCCTATTCTTCAGCCAGTTTTCAATCCACCTACCTATTTCCCCACCGATACCCAGCGCGCGCACTTTCGCCATTAGCCGGCGGTGAGGTACCTTATCAAAGGCTTTCTGAAAGTCGAGATAAAGTATATCAATCGCCCTACTCTTACCGTACTCACCCAACATGACGTGGAAAAACTCGAGCAAGTTGGTGAGACACGACCTATGCCGTCTAAACCCATGTTGGGAGTCCCCAAGCAGCTTGTAGGAATCCAAATGGTCAACGATCCTATCCGCTATTATCCCCTCTAATAATTTACCTACAACTGAAGTGAGACTAATGGGACGATAGTTCACTGGACTTTCGTGATCCCCTTTCTTAAAGATAGGGGTCATGTTGGCTTCCCTCCAGTCACCAGGCACCTGGCCCGTCTCCAACGATTTGTTGAAGACTGTAGCCAGGTGGGGAGCCACCTGGTCGCGCACCTCCCGCAACACTCTGGGGAGAAACTGGTCTGGCCCAGGAGCCTTAAATGTGCTCAGTTTGTCTATTCTATCGGCAACGACTGTCGCGGTACATCGAACATTATCCAGGCCAGCACCTTCGTGCCTCACACCTGGCTCTGGGATGATGCGGGTGTCCTCCCTGGTGAGAGAGAGAGAGAGAGAGTTACAAGGAGTTACAAGGAAAAGAAGTACCTCAAAAGGCCTTGCGGCCCATACCGAGGAGGTACCAATGGCAACGGGTGCCAGGGAAAATTTGGTAAAAGTTTATTTTTCTTTCAACTATCCTAGCAGTAGTAGAAAACTGGATAGAAAAGCAGAAGGCTCTCTCCCCACCCTCCGCTCCCTCCCTGCCAGAGGCAGGTACGGAAAAAGGTTGAAGAAAATACCTTGACCCTGGAAAAGTAGCCAAGGAAATTTTACAGGAAAGTGGAGAATATATAAATAGCTCTATATTAGCTTGCTCACAGAGACACCGAGCAAGCGAACTCCTGCAGAGTTTTCTGAGGTTTTAATCTTAAACTATGAGTGTGTTCAGTACTTTGTCTAGCCTATTTTTAAACAGATTTACACTGACTGGAAACAACCTCTGAGGGAAGTTGGTTCCAGATATTAACTATTTTATAGGAAAAGAAATTTCCGCAGACTGAGGTCCTAAATGTCTTTACACACTCAAATAGTGTGCAAGATTTCGTCTACCCTTTTCTTGAACTGATCCACAGAGGAACTGTTCACAACTTCCGAAGGTAACCTGTTCCATGTGTCACAGATCTTATACGTAAAGTAATTCCCACACACACTAGTCCTAAACCGTTTCAAATCCAACTTCCAACCATTGTTGCGAGTTGGGTTATCATTTAAACTAAACATACTTCTAAAATCGACATCGTTGAACCCGCGTAAGAGCTTAAAAACCTCGATCAGTTGACCGCGCAGCCTCCGAGTTTCAAGCGAAAACAAGTTCAGGGCGTTGAGAGAGAGAGAGAGAGAGAGAGAGAGAGAGTTACAAGGAGTTACAAGGAAAAGAAGTACCTCAAAAGGCCTTGCGGCCCATACCGAGGAGGTACCAATGGCAACGGGTGCCACGGAAAATTTTCTACACACTCAAAGAGTGTGCAAAATTTGGTCTAACCTTTTCTTGAACTGATCCACAGAGGAACTGTTCACAACTTCCGAAGGTAACCTGTTCCATGTGTCACAGATCTTATACGTAACGTAATTCCCACACACACTAGTCCTAAACCGTTTCAAATCCAACTTCCAACCATTGTTGCGAGTTGGGTTATCATTTAAACTAAACATACTTCTAAAATCGACATCGTTGAACCCTCGTAAGAGCTTGAAAACCTCGATCAGTTGACCGCGCAGCCTCCGAGTTTCAAGCGAAAACAAGTTCAGGGCGCGTAACCGTCGATTGTAGCCCATATGCCTAACGAGAGAGAGAGAGAGAGAGAGAGTTACAAGGAAAAGAAGTACCTCAAAAGGCCTTGCGGCCCATACCGAGGAGGTACCAATGGCAACGGGTGCCAGGGAAAATTTTGTCTTTCAAACTATGCTAGCAGTAGTAGAAAACTGGATAGAAAAGTAGAAGGCTCTCTCCCCACCCTCCGCTCCCTCCCTGCCAGAGGCAGGTACGGAAAAAGGTTGAAGAAAATACCTTGACCCTGGAAAAGTAGCCAAGGAAATTTTACAGGAAAGTGGAGAATATATAAATAGCTCTATATTTAGCTTGCTCACAGAGACACCGAGCAAGCGAACTCCTGCAGAGTTTTCTGAGGTTTTAATCTTAAACTATGAGTGTGTTCTGTACTTTGTCTAGCCTATTTTAAACAGAGTTACACTTTGACTGGAAACATCCTCTGAGGGAAGTTGGTTCCAGATATCAACTATTTTACAGGAAAAGAAATTTCCGCAGACTGAGGTCCTAAATGTCTTTACACACTCAAATAGTGTGCAAGATTTCGTCTAACCTTTTCTTGAACTGATCCACAGAGGAACTGTTCACAACTTCCGAAGGTAACCTGTTCCATGTGTCACAGATCTTATACGTAACGTAATTCCCACACACACTAGTCCTAAACCGTTTCAAATCCAACTTCCAACCATTGTTGCGAGTTGGGTTATCATTTAAACTAAACATACTTCTATAATCGACATCGTTGAACCCTCGTAAGAGCTTGAAAACCTCGATCAGTTGACCGCGCAGCCTCCGAGTTTCAAGCGAAAACAAGTTCAGGGCGCGTAACCGTCGATTGTAGCCCATATGCCTAACGGAAGGGATCAACTTTGTGGCCCTCGCCTGCACTCGCTCCAGCCTCTCAATATCTTTCCTGAGGGTGGGCGACCAGAACTGCACAGCATACTCCAGGTACGGCCGAACAAGGGAATTGTACAGTGAGAGCACAATCTCCTTGTTCCGAAACTGAAATTGCCTCCTGATATAACCCAATAGTTTCTGGGCTTTCTTTTCCATCTCTACACACTGTTTCGTAAACTTAAGGTCGCTGCTAATTAGCACACCCAAGTCCTTTTCTAAATCAGTCACCTCGATATTACTGCCCAACATCGAGTAGTCCGACTTGGGATTGGCGTAGCCAATGTGCATCACTTTGCATTTACCCAAGTTAAACGGCATTTGCCATTTTTCGGACCACTCTCCTATCCTACCTAGGTCCGCACGCAGTTCCTCGATCGCTTCGGGCGTCCCAACATTGGCCCCAAGCTTGGTGTCATCAGCGAATTTGGCGATCCGACTGACGATGCCACCGTCGATATCATTTATGTAAATGGTAAACAACAGTGGCCCCAAAACGGAACCCTGAGGAACCCCACTAGTGACCGAGGCCCAACCCGAACTAGCCCCTTTAATTACCACCCTCTGCCGCCTATTCCTTAGCCAGTTTTCAATCCACCTACCTATTTCCCCACCGATACCCAGCGCGCGCACTTTCGCCATTAGCCGAGAGAGAGAGAGAGAGAGAGAGAGAGAGAGCGAGAGAGAGAGAGCGAGAGAGAGAGAGAGTTACAAGTTACAAGGAAAAGAAGTACCTCAAAAGGCCTTGCGGCCCATACCGAGGAGGTACCAATGGCAACGGGTGCCAGGGAAAATTTTGTCTTTCAAACTATGCTAGCAGTAGTAGAAAACTGGATAGAAAAGTAGAAGGCTCTCTCCCCAACCTCCGCTCCCTCCCTGCCAGAGGCAGGTACGGAAAAAGGTTGAAGAAAATACCTTGACCCTGGAAAAGTAGCCAAGGAAATTTTACAGGAAAGTGGAGAATATATAAATAGCTCTATATTTAGCTTGCTCACAGAGACACCGAGCAAGCGAACTCCTGCAGAGTTTTCTGAGGTTTTAATCTTAAACTATGAGTGTGTTCTGTACTTTGTCTAGCCTATTTTTAAACAGATTTACACTTTGACTGGAAACATCCTCTGAGGGAAGTTGGTTCCAGATATCAACTATTTTACAGGAAAAGAAATTTCCGCAGACTGAGGTCCTAAATGTCTTTACACACTCAAATAGTGTGCAAGATTTCGTCTAACCTTTTCTTGAACTGATCCACAGAGGAACTGTTCACAACTTCCGAAGGTAACCTGTTCCATGTGTCACAGATCTTATACGTAACGTAATTCCCACACACACTAGTCCTAAACCGTTTCAAATCCAACTTCCAACCATTGTTGCGAGTTGGGTTATCATTTAAACTAAACATACTTCTAAAATCGACATCGTTGAACCCTCGTAAGAGCTTGAAAACCTCGATCAGTTGACCGCGCAGCCTCCGAGTTTCAAGCGAAAACAAGTTCAGGGCGCGTAACCGTCGATTGTAGCCCATATGCCTAACGGAAGGGATCAACTTTGTGGCCCTCGCCTGCACTCGCTCCAGCCTCTCAATATCTTTCCTGAGGGTGGGCGACCAGAACTGCACAGCATACTGCACAGAGAGAGAGAGAGAGAGAGAGAGAGAGAGAGAGAGAGAGAGAGAGAGAGATGCAAGTAAGGAGAGGATAAGAAAAGGGGGGGGGGGGGAATGGAGTATAACAAAAAGTGGGTTAGCTTATGCTACGAGCTACATCTACATTCGTGTTAGTCTATTATTTATTTTTTTTTTTTTTTTATTTTTTTTTTTTGCTGGCATTAATTGTCAACAGACTCATCCTCAACCATTACCCACAGAGCTCCTGTTGCTAATTGTTTTATTATTTTAGTTATTTTAAAAATATTAACATTGTTTATGTAAACAGTTTTTAAACATATTAATGCTGGTTGAGTTTGCGACAGATGCGGGAAGATTATTCCATTTATCAATTACTTCAAACGTAAAAATGTTTTTAGCGATGTTAGTAATGAATCATCTGCCATGCAACTTAAATCTGTTGTTATGAGTACCATATTACTATTATTGAAAGTGAACAGTTTCTCAAAATTTACATTATCAATTTTATTAAAGATTTTGAAAACTTCAATAAGCTCCCCCCCTTAATCTCGTAGTTTTGAGTGAATGCAAGTCTAATTCTTTAATCCTATCTTTGTAAGACTTGTTGCGCAATGATGGAATTAGTTTTGTGGCATGATGCTGAACCCTTTCCAACCTATCAATATCCTCATGCAAATATGAGCACCAAAACTGAACAGCATATTCTAAATGAGGCCTGACTAGGGACTTGTAAAGGGGCAATATAATATTATTTGATTTAAATTTGAAATTATGTGCTATGAAGCCTAACATCCTATTGGCTTTTGTGCAAGACTCCAGGCACTGGTTCCTAACTTTTAAATCCTTAGATACATGTACACCTAAATCTGCTTCCTCATCAATACCCGCTAACTGTCTATTGTCCATCGTGTTCATGTAATTATTGTTACAAGAACCTATATGCAGAACTTTACATTTGTCTATGTTAAATTGCATCTGCCACTTACCCATCCACTCCATAATCCTATTTACATCATCTTGGAGCCTATTTCTATTATCCATGTTAACAACTTTACTGCCTATTTTAGTATCCACAAATTTTGACACATTACTGGTCAAGCCTTCATCTATGTCATTAATGTAGATTACGAATAGCAATGGGCCTAACACTGAACCCTGTGGGACACTGCTACCTACATCCAACCACCCTGATTCACTACCATTAACAATGACCCTCTGTTTCCTGGCACAAAGCCATTCCTCTAACCAGTTAGCTACCTGACAGTGTATACCATGTGCTAATTTAGATTAGGTTGAATGTTACCAAACAACTTAAAATATTGTGGTTTTGTGAGGTAGCCAAGTGTGTGCATGCATGCATGTGTGCATTCACAGGTTTGGTTGGTTTACCAGTCTTGATGGTTTTGTAGTTATTTGTTAGTTAAATTTTTTGTGGCTCTGTTGGTCAGAGATTAAACTCAGGCTGTGAAGGCCTGGGTTCTACTCCAATTGTGGAGTGATCCTCAGGAGTTGATGCTCCCTCCCCTCCACCTTTTGTGTGGGGAAATAGGGGTTTCTTAATGTCATTGCCATGAAGTCAGATGTATTAGATCCCAGCAAGTTACTTTTTGGTTTGTATTATTATTATTGTTATTATTATTATTATTTCAGGAATGTAATGATATGGTAGTGAATGAAGATAAAGGTAAGCAGAATCATCCCTGTTACCAGAAAGACTCCATTATTAGTGAAGAGAATGATCAAAGGCTGCCAGACCACCTTGAAACGAATCACAGAATAAAAAGAAATGCATTCAGTGCATTTAATCAATATATGATTAAAAATAAAAAATTATCAAATGCGAAAACTACTAATTAATCACTGAAGATAGGTAATACATAAAGAATGGTAATGAACTTTGCTGTTTATTTTTCAATAAAACAAGGTTATAGAATTTATAGATCTATTAATTATTGTGACAAATTAAGATATGTGTTAACCTTTTTTTTAAACATAGATTAAAATCATAATAGCCACTGGCCTAAATGAATAAACATTTGTGGAACATATTTATTATTTCTATAAAGCATTAATAATTAATTTCAATTTTTATTCCACTCATTTGATATAAAACAAGTATTTCATTTCTAGAAGACATTTAAGGTCATCTGGTCATGATAGTTTAATTTTCTGACCCAAAGCAAAGAATTATAGAGTTAAAACATAAATAAAAAATATATATATATTTCTAAATTACAAATGAAAAGGAATGCTAATTTTGCAGCTTTGTGTAGCTTATTAAATGTATTGTAAAAACATTTGGTTTTTTAAGTTAGTGCCATTTTATTGTAATTAAAAATTAAATCTTTATAAAAATAAGAAAAAAAAGCAGAGAGGTATAACTAACATCTTTATCATAACATATATATATATATATAAATTAAAATCATAATATAGTAAGAATCCTCTTTCAGCTGTTAGCCTAACCCAAGTGTCTTGGTTTACTTGTATTCACACGGTGCTCATTGCAACAGCTGTTCCACTCTAGGCCTAGAATAAATTTTAGATATATTCACAAACTGGCACCTTCTGCATATTGTAAAGGTACAATATCTTACCCAACCTCGAAGACAACTTAGCTATTTAAATAGCTAATACAATAGTTTGCTTCAGTTACTTCATGTTATTATTAGTGCAACAGGCAAGGGTGGATTTAGGTTTCCTGGCGCCAAGGGCCATACTGATTTAGTTGCCCTTTGGACACTTACGAAGTCACCCTTTAGCAATAAATATTTGATATAAAGGTTTTCAGTAAAATGCAGTCAAATGGTTAAGGCATTTACTCTAGCAAAATATATCTTAACATACAAGATATTTTTATATCAATCATAAAATATATATATATATATTACTGCAAACCCACAAGGAAAAAGAAAAAAGATTCCAAGGCCTTTCATGTATTCAGAGCTACACCTCATCAGGGAATGATGAATACATGAAAGGCCTTGGAATCTTTTTTCTTTTTCCTTGAGTTTGCAGCATTCATTCATTTCACGTGTTTAATTGTGAAATTCATCCCATATATATACAGTATATATAACAATCCCTTAAATGTGTGAACAGAAATGCATTGTAGGTTATCTTCACTATGTTTAGTTATGAAATTGACCGTTGTAGAATACTCAAAGCAGTTTCTGCCGAGATTGTTGAGCAGCGAAGGAGTCAATAAGATCTGTAGAGCTAAGAGCTCTCATGAGTTCAGATTCAATACTAAGGATAACTAAATAGTTGAGACGATTTTCTGACATCACTGACCATAGGTAGTTCTTTAGTCTTCGCAGTACAGAAAAAGATCTTTCAGCAGAACAGTTGGAAGCTGATGTACATAGGAAGATCCTGAGCGCAATATCAACATATGGGTAAACTTCTTTTGATCCTTTTGCTTGGATCATCTCGCTCATATCAAGAATGCTCATAGGAGTTTTCTCCAAATTCAGAAGAAACCCATGGAAATGAAGATGGTCATTAACAAATGCTTCTGCCAAGTCATCCTTGTAAAATTCCCAAAGCTTAAATAGCATTGGCAGTTATATCTGTCAGATTCAAGGTGGTGACTTTTGTGAAAAATGCAAACCATGCATGGAGGTTTTCAAACACATCTTTGCGATGGTTTAATTCCGACAATCTTAAGTACCACAAAATAATAATAATGAAGAAGTTCCTCCACCTATCTAATTCTACCTCACCTTCGTGAGCTTCGTTGACTCAGTTTTCTTTTCTTTTCATTGTAACTTCATATTCGTGGATAGATAATTTCTTAATTGCTGCTGCTTCATAAAAGTCGAAGTTGTCTCTTGCATCTTTTACATAGAATGTCAATGATGCATACAGTTCTGCTACAAGAAGAAGATCGTTAACTGCTTGTAGCTGTTTACTAGTAGCAGTGAACTTTTCCAGAATGTCGCCCCACATTAAAGAAAGATTTGTAGTTTCAAGGCATTGCAGTTGATTGAGGTAGCCTGATGCTCCACTGCGTGTGCAAGGCTTTTCTGATTCATCTTCAATGGATGTAAGTGCCTCTATAACTTCTTCCCAATCTTTATTGAGACAACTACATGCTTCTTCACAGGTTGACCATCGAGTGTCTGATAAGCTCTTTAGCGTTACAGTTTCAGATTTGTTAAAATGATTTTGTAGCATTTCCCAACATTGAGTGGAGGCAGTGAAAAACACGTAAAGATTTTGGAGAAGTGTGAAAAAAATCGATGGCTTCCTTACAGCAACTTGCTGCACACTGTCCAATCAAATTTAATGAGTGTGCAGAGCAGGGTACGTAAACTGCTACTGGGGACGCTTCTTTTATTCTGGCTTGCAAGCCAGAGTAAGTCCCTGACATGTTGGGAGCATTATCATACAACTGTCCTCCATAGTTTGCAATGTCAAAATCATGCATTTTTAATATGCTGGAAACTGAGTTGGAAAACTGCTCTGATTTGTGGCCTATGGTGGGAAGGAATGTCAAAAATCACTCTACGGGATGCCCATCTTTTACATATTTCAGAATAACTGCAAAATCTGCTACCATGAGTCAGTAGTAGGTTGGAGCGCTTAAAGGGAGGGTGCATTTTTGCAGTACGTCTAAATCTCGGAAATGGAGCAACGCGCGTGCCAAACTTGGAAAATCTGCATCGGAGACGAACGAAATGATTAAAACAGCTTTTGGAAATGATGCTCTCAGTTTAAAAATGAAGAAACATCGCTTGAAGACAAGGAACGCAGTGGCCGCCCTTCCACTTCTCATTACAGATGAGAATGTCCAACAGATTCGATTTCTGGTACAAGCAAATGTTTCTCCATTTTTAAACTTTGTGCCATTTGTAAACGTTAGCTACACTGGGAGCATCATTTCCAAAGGCTGTTTTAATCATTTCGTTCGTCTCCGAAGGCGCGTTGCTCCATTTCCGAGATTTAGACGTACTGCAAAAACTCGCCCTCCCTTTAAGCACTCCAACCAACTACTGACTCATGGTAGCAGATTTTGCTTCAGACTGCAGACGCCAGAGGGCAGGAAGACAAATGTAAACGGTTATTTCTTATTTGCATTCATTTGTCCGTAGCAATAAAATTATCGATACTTTTGATTATATATATATATATTATATATATATATATATAATATATATATATATATATATATATATTAGCTATATATATATATATATATTAGCTATATTTTGCGTATTTTTTTTTAAACACGTATCGTACAAACTACTGAAATATGAAGCGCGGGGAAACTGAACACAACTCGGCGCCACTTAGTTTTGCATAGTACAGTGTAACGAGTGGGGCGTATTGCATCATTGCATGTTGGTCAAGCTTCGTTATACAATATTGCGATGGATATACGAAAATATTTCGAAAGAAAATCAGTTGAGTTGGTTGAAGAACACAATGAAGGTGATACAGCAGAACCCTCCCGTAAAGTTATTAGACAAGCGGAAGACTACGTGATTTTGTGGTGTACCTATATGTAAATTGCGTATTTACTAAAGTATTCGATTTAGAGAAGTAGTTGCATATTTGATAAAGTACATATTTTTTGGTCAAGTCGCCCCAAAATTATTTTTCAATCCGCTTATCCTGTTTAAAATTTTATATATGTTAAACAGATGTGCGTTTCTTCTGTCTCAACTGATCTAGCTGTTTCTGCATCCGTTTAACTTGCTTTATACGTGAGTTTCATTCGGATCTCTCCTAATGATTTCGTTATTCATAGATATGTTATACTGTTAAACGTGTGTACACTAAATAATTGTATGCATGAAATCAACAGTGGTGGGCACCGTTAACCAAAAAGTTAACTTCGTTAACCGCTAATCCGTTAACCAAAAAGTTAACTTCGTTAACCGTTAATCCGTTAATTCGTTAAACATGTAACGGAAGTTACCGATAAACCGTTAACGTTAACTTTTATTATAAAAAATGAAAAACACAATATATATATAATTTAATTTTCCTCTTCTTCTCGTTCTCCATTTTGTCCATGAGATGCATGTTGCCCTTCATGAAAATTAGCATATCAAAGTTTTCATCAGACAGGGATGATCTCTTGGCCCTCAGGATGTCCTTGCCCATAGAGAACAAACGCTCCACTGCAGCACTGGAGGGGATGGCTGTGTTGAACTTGATGAACAAGTCCACCAACACTTGCTCACCCAAGAAGGCAGTATCTGTCAGCAAGTCCTTGGAGTTGGTCTCCAGCCAGGTCTTGACCAAGTTCTGGGCCTTGTCCTTGAGTGACCTGTGGCTTCTGCTGCTCTCTTTTGTCTGGATGACAGCACTGAAGAAGTCATCCTCATCCTCCTCCTCGTTGTTGCTGCCTCCACTGTTGCTGCCCACTTCGTTGGACTGCTGCTTCATGGCCTCCTCGACTGTACCCTCCATGCTTTTCCTCACCCTGGCGACCTTGGTGTTGTCATACTTGTCCAACCAGATGAGGCGAAACCTGGGATGGAAGGCAGCAGCCAGCTGGCATTCGTCATCCTCCAGGAGGGGCCCAAACCTTTTGTCGATGCCTGCCAAAAGTGCGTCGACCAAGGCGCTGCAGTAGACGAGGCCCTTGGACTTCAAGTCCTTAAGCCTGAAGATTGTCGCAGCAACTATTGGCAGCAGAGTCCCAAGGTAGGCTTGTTCCTCCCCCTGGATCTTGTCGAGTGCTTTGGCCACAGGTGACATGATCTGGAAATAAAACAATGGAGAATTAGTAAATTGTAGAAATTCAAATTTGTATTATTCTGCAATATTATTCTGCTGTATTTTACTTAATAATATAACGATAATTGAATGAGCAAAACTAAAACGTATCTACTGGCTGGTGTTCAGAAAAATATAACTTTATTGCAATAAATAAATATAGTTGGAATAATTGTATTCTTAAACGTTTACGTAAACAACGCTATTATTGTATCAAGGTCCTGCATTTAATTGTAACCAGAAAAAAAATAAATCGTGGAATTTCCACGAGTCCCGCTAGTTTATTAAAATAATAGAAACTTTTAAACGTTTATTTATGAATTTTTTGGGTTAACGGACTTGAGTTAACGGAAGTTAAATGTAATGGAAGTTAATTAGTCCGATAATGATTTTCAAAGTTAACTTAAAAGTTAAATCGTTAACGAAAAAGTTAACTTCGTTAATTAACGATTAACGGATTAACGGTTTGTGCCCAGCTTTGGAAATCAATAAATGTGTGAATAAAATAGCTACTTTCTTTGTTAAATATGAAAACTATAAGATCAATACCTGATTTCAAATTTCAGAAAATATAAGTAATTACATCATAATATAGGTTAGATTCCACCAATGTGACTGTCCTATCCAAACTTTTGTTGGAAAGGGTACATATTTCATCTGGATGGCTGTATAGTGGCTGTTCAAAAATGGCAGTTGCACTGACATTTTCAGACAGTTTTTACACAAAATAAGCTTAAAATGCGCTGGCTTACGGGGCTCCGCCCGGACTCCGCTGGTGGCCCCCCCCAGACCCCGTAACTGTATGGGTTCCCCCGATTCACCACGGAACTTGACGAACGTAGCTCAAGTTCGACTCCACCCCTCCTTGGAACATTCCTGGCTGCATCCCTGGCTAACGGTGACCCACCCACACTTCCAAGTTTGCCGCGTTAATAGGAAATGTCCTCTGCATTTCTCGTCATGTAGGTATTTTCCTTGGTTTTCCACGCCGGAACGACTGCCAACATGGATGTGTTTTCCCACCCGATTTCCTCAATTCCCCGGACGGACGCTAAGGACAACATGCTCTGCCTTCACCCCGCACTACAGTAAGTTCAATTCTCTCTACACGGCGCATTTCTTCAACGCTCCTTTTTGGCCGATGTACGGGAAATCATTTGGCAAGAATCCTTCTGACGACGTACCCTATTGCACCAGTGAGCTCATCCTTAAACACAATGTGTGTTTTCCCCCCTACTCCAACGGAAAGGCTTAAAAGCATTCTTAAAGCAAACAAGCACACTGCAAGCACAAAGAGCGCCTCCGTAAACGCACGGCATCAACCTAGCCCAGAGTAACGGTCCCCTGCCTTCTCCACTCTCTGCTTGTTTCCATGAACGACGCTTTTTCTTTCCCTTTGGCAGGAGCGCATTCATGGAGGAGAACTGCCATGTGACG
Organism: Bathynomus jamesi; assembly: GCA_023014485.1. NCBI lineage: Eukaryota > Metazoa > Arthropoda > Malacostraca > Isopoda > Cirolanidae > Bathynomus > Bathynomus jamesi. The sequence goes on from JAJOZX010001455.1 coordinate 855,610, forward strand.
AGCCTTTGGCACCGCTTGCGAGCTCAATACAGTTCCCCTTGCCCCCACTCGTCGCCTTCTTTTTCTCCCCCACCCGCTCTGCGTTCCTACCTTACCCAACTCCCATCCCCTGTGGACCCTTCGCCAAGTACCTTCTCGCGCTCCACATCTCAGCACCCTCTCTCTTGCCACGTCTCTCCGAGCGAGAGTCTCGCAAGACCTTTACTCGTTCTCAGATCGACCATTTTTCTCCTTCCTCACAAGAACTTTTTTAATTGTTAATTTTATGGAGGAGTACTGTAGCGACAGAGATGCCTTCAGATACTTTCGCGATTTCCACTTGACATAAGCCACTGTTCCATCGATACAACCACGACCATGATGACGTCACATCGCGAGACTCACTCAAGGTGAGACTCACTCGTCAGCCAGACTCTGTACTGAACGGACGCATTTCCTGAGCTCTCTGATATTGCATCTACTTTTGCATACAGTATTGCTAATTTTACTTTTGGAAAGTTTTGAACTTTATATACTTGCGTTTATATTCACATTGTTATAGTTAAGTAATTGAATATTAGTGGTTTTTAGCGATTTAGAAGTTTTCATAGCGTGCCGGTTTAATTTAACTTAAACTTGTGACGGTTATAAACTAATTTTAACCGCACGATGCCGTCACAGAAAGCGTCGTGTGTTAGGTGTGGGGTAAACCGGTGGTATTCGGATTTTAAAGATTATAACGGCGGTCCTATGACGATTACCGAGAGATCAGTTTGTTTCTTTTGCGAGTTAAGGAAGAAAATAGTTGCCATAAAACGCAGTGTACGTGAGGTAACGGAGACTTGCAACGCTTGATGAGGGCAGGGGTAGGGCTACGGTTGATGAAAGCCGAACCAATACTAACGTTGAAGACGTTAGTAAGAAAATGGAAAGAAATGGATGCTTTATCTATTCAGTAAAAACGTAGTAGAATCTACCAAACTTACAGGAAATTTACATAAGTTGAGTGAACTTTTTTCTGACGAGACCCTACAGTTGTCATTCTCGTCAGAAGACTTTCTTATGACAAAACTTAGTCACAATCTAAAGTCATCTTAAATACTATTCTTTAACTCAGTGTAATATTATAGTTAGATTAGGTAGTCTCTATTTGGATCGTGAATGATTGAAGCCTGACAACCTTAGGCTTTATTCAACAAAATGAAACACATATCTGAAACAAAACAAAAATTTAGAACACTATACAATAGATTAGATTAATGAAAACATCATAAAGTAAATAACACGCTTAATAAGGAAGCAAGCTAACCAAAATAACCAGTTTATCACATTCACCCTCATAAAAATAATATGGCACGCTTATCCTAAATATTCATTACAAACAAACAAAACATCGTTATTGCAGATCATTCACAATCCATAGCCACTTAACCTAACATACAAATACAATCTTATGTATACATTGAATTTAATACAAAAATAATATAAAAATAAGGCCAACATAGCCACTTAACCTAGCATACTCTCTAGCACAACAACGAACACAACACAACACAACATCACTACTGCGCTGAACCTCCGGTCCACTCCGGAGAGGGCGATCGGATACCTGCGTGCCGCCAGCTTGCTCGATCAGGGTGGGGTGATCGGCTAAACAACAACAACAACAACAACAACCTAGCACACTGGCATACTATTTGATTAATTATCTGACAATTTTATGTATATTGTTATTACCTGAGATATCTTATAACACTTAGTATAACATAGCCACTTGCTATAACACTTATTATAACACAACTTAATATTCATATATAATCTTTGCTACATTACAAAAATAAGGTATTGTGAACCAGCAGTTGTCTGAACCAAGATTGCCATATAAGTGAGAGGTACACAGTATCTGAAGACAGGACATTGTACAATAACACATTAGAGCTGTTTTGGACCCTAGTAATGAAATATATATATTCTTCCAGATTAACATTTGGCTGGTAGGTAGGTAGGTAGGTAGGTTACGCGTAGTAAACATAAAACTGGCACTGCACCTTTTGGTTCCCTACATAGCATACGAAAAAAATTATTATAAGCAACAGAGTTTATTCATAGCAGTTTTTGTATAATTCCACTACAGATGGGATGTATACAATGCAGTACAGTATGTTCTAAACAGATAAATTTTAACTAATTCTGAACACACACCAAATTTCCTTACTAGCATGTTACCCTGTACATACAGCTTTTTACGTTGCCTCTCAATATCAAGTTCATCTTGCAACTCGTGAGTAATTACATGATCTAAGTATTTACGTGTCTTTGACAGGTATTGTCTGACCATTCATTTCAAAAGACCCACATGATACATGTTTCAGTGGATTACACCTAAAAATCAAAATACAGCTCTTTGCCCCATTATAGGTGATGTCATTTTCTATACCATATTGTTCACATACCTCAAATAGTATTCTCAGCCCATGGGGAGAGGGTGACAGAAGAACAAGGTCATCAGCATACATTAAATGATTAATTTTTTCCTTTCGAATGACAGCCAGTACGTGCAGATTTTAGTTCATTGGTAAGGTCATCCATGTATATACAGAAAAGATCGGATGATAATATACTTCCTTGCCTAACATCATTAGTCACCTTAAAACCTGGTGATATAGTGCTTTTCCGTCTTACAAACATGGCCTGCTCTGTATATCAGAATGCAAGTATCCTAAGTATATATTTAGGTACCCCTCGACACAAGAGTTTCTTGAAAAGTTTGTTATGGTTAACTCTATCAAATGCTTTTGATGCATCCAAAAAACAGGAATATACATTGCTGTTTGACATCCTATACTTTAGGACGGCTTCCTTCAGCATATAAATACACATGTCAGTACCATGTTTCACTCTAAAGCCAAAATGATTGTACAAGTCTGCAAGTAAGTTCTTACAAACATTGTAGATCCAAACATAACATTAGACATTACAAATTCAGACGAATACAGTAGACAATTCAAACATTACAGTAGACATCATTACAAACATGGCAAATTCGAACATTACATTAGACATTACAAATTCAGACGATCAGGAGGACGAACTATACAGACAGATCTTCTCGGCTGTGGCTCGATCTCTGGCGTCGCATCCTCATCGGGTGTCGCCTCAGATGGAACAGTACGTAGAGGAGCATCAGCCGGGGTCACATGTTTTGTCTCGATAGAAGACGCGGGAATGCTCGGGGTAGCCGCATCCTCGCACGGAGCAGATCCAGACTGAAGCAGCAGGAGGAGCTAAGTGTCGTAGAGATACCGTCGTCTCCTTACCATTAGCGAAACGCAAATGAACGTACCTGGGGTTTGCGTCAATGAGGTCAACTTCGTCGACATATGGATCGTACTTGGATTCTCGCACATGCCTTCGAAAAAGGGCTTTGCCAGGTGTAGCTAGCCAAGTAGGAATGGAGTCGCCGAACGGCATTGGTAGTTGAATAATCTTTCGTGGGGAGTCTCGTTCGTAGATGTAGATAAAAGAGATCGAATGGAATGGAGGACGTCTGGTAGAATAAATTCCCACTGGGTAATCGCCAGGTCCTTCGATTTAAGCGCGAGGGGAATGGTCCTCCATATGATGCCGTTGAATCGTTCAATCTGACCGTTCCCTCGTGGGTTGTATGGGGTAGTGCGGCTGGCAGCTACACTATGAGTCTGGAGAAACACACGGAGTTTGACGGACATGAATGAAGTCCCTCGATCGGTGTGTATGTACACGGGCATTCCGAAGATCGAAAATAATTGACATAGACATTTAATCACAGTAACAGCACTGATATCCGGACATGCGAAGGCAAATGGGAACCTGGAGAATTCGTCACTGATCGTGAGAAGGTATTTGTTTCTAGTACTAGAAGGCAATGGCCCTTTAAAATCCATACTAAGCCGCTCAAATGGTTGGGTGGCTTTAATTAATCGACCTGGAGGAGATTTATAAAACTTCGGCTTCAGCTCGGAGCAAGCTGAGCACATACTGATCATTCGTTTAATTTCATCAAATGAGTAGGGAAGGTTTCTAGAGCGAGCAAAATGAGCCATTCTGGTTAGGCCTGGGTGACACAAGGCCTCGTGTAGGTGGTAGAGGGAAGTACTGTTAGTAGTCGAACAGCAACTCCTCGAAAGCATGTCTGCAGCAGCGTTTTGATCACCTGGCCGATAAACAATATCGTAGCTGTAGCTCGATAGTTCAACCCTCCACCGCATGATTTTATAGTTCTTTATTTTGCCTAGCTCTTTATTATCGAACATGAATGCGACGGACTTTTGATCCGTGATCGACTGAAAATGATGCCCGAGCAGGTAGTGGCGCCACTTCCTAAGCGCCTCAACGATCCCGAATGCCTCCTTCTCAACTGCTGAATGGCATTGCTCAGACTGAGAGAGAGTCCTAGAAAAGAAGACCACGGGTCGCCCCTTCTGGTTTAGCGTCGCCGCGATGACATAGTCCGACGCATCAATCTCAACAACGAACGGTGCCTGTGCATCGATCGCCATCACAACAGTCGTCGCTGTCTTGTTTGAGAGATTCGAAAGCAGCGATGTGTAGTGATCGCCTTTATTAATTTACTTTCTCTTCATTATTTACGCTTCTTTCTACTTTACTATATCTCTATTTATTCTCTATCGGCTCTTTCTTTCATTTATCACTTTGTTTCTCTACACTCTTTTTGCCGCATCGTATAAATATCATGGTAGCGCGCCTAGACCTGACTGTGAAAGACCGTTACAAAACAAAGGGGGAAGGGGGTATATTAATACTCTTTTTTAACACTTATGAACGTTTTATTAATTTCGAAAATGGTTTAGTTAAGTTAGGGGTATGCGAGTATGAAATTTCTATATAATAATTTAGGTCGGAGAGGGGCACAACCACTTAATTAAATTTTACGTTACATTTCGTCAACCTACGCGTAACGCGTTGCCTAGAAGACTGACTCAAAGTTGGGTAGCCGGCTCCTTGTGTTCCCCTGTCCAGGACTACCAACTTTACCCATTTTAAACAATTTACAATCTAACAAACATGCTTTATCGTAATCATCACAATTTTTAGTAAATTTATATTAAACATTTTAATAATTAATCAAACAGAAATCAATATTCTTAACTAAGCATTACTACACTCGCATCACCCCCTTGAAAATAAGTTTTTCCATTAGTAAAACTTATTAATATCGTTTAACAATATCAATAAATTTATTCAACAAACTTACATATTTTGCAATTTTTTTTTTTTTTTTTTTTTCTTTAACAATTCAGAGAGAGAGACAAGAAATAATTAGGATGACAAATTCCATACATATATTGTATCATATTATAAAAACTGAAAACTTTATAAGTTTCACATTTGCATAAATTTACATTTCACTCTAATAATTAAATTACAACCTGTAACTAATCTATACATGCCAAAAAAAAAATAACGGAAAATTTTCTTACAGTGGCTACACAAATCTCAAGTTCACAATCTATTCCCGCGATTCCTCATCAACGATCGCTTTACATTTGAAACAATTATTTGTATAGTTATACAGTTACTATCAGGGCAACATAGAAAAAAAAATAAGAAAAAGTTTACATAAAATTCTGACCAAGAGCGCACATACTACTTCACGAAAAACACAACAATTATGAGCAAATCGCACCCTTTTCACTTATAATTTCATTACACAATAATCAGTACTTAATTTGCTGGACGTTTAGATGACACTCCGCACGCTGACAACGGATTTCAATTTTCAATCGCAGCTCTCCTGCTCACTTCGCTAGAATGCAAGGGATTGCATCAATCAACATGCAACAGGGCAGCACGCTATAATGGTTCCGCTCTCTCTCCAATGGCGAAAAAAAAACGAGAGACGTCCAATTCTAAAAGGATCAGGGGGGGAGATATCTGAAAGCGGGACCACGCGCTGGAATTGGACGAAATTTGCAATTCTAGAAGTCGATGAAGAAACTCGCCTTGTCTCATCTCCACTTTTGTCGGTGAACGCTGCTCTTCCTACGTCCAGCTGAAAGACTCTTCTACTGGCAACAATCAAACGATGACTCCGCCGTAGGCCGTTTCCCAACGAACCTACTGTATGTGTGTATGGACAGTACAGTCGTAGGCACCCGTTCAAGTTCGCGTGGCTTGTCTACCGCATGCTGCAACACATATTTAGCGAAGCATTCGAGCAGCGTGACCAGCTACTGCCCGAAAAATACCAGTAGACCATCTTCGATCGAAACTTTCGTGTACCAAGACCCTGCACACGTAAATTTCTCTTCTCTTCCGAAACTGTCCTGCGCCAAGTCCATGCGCCATTTGTCTCTCTCTCTCTCTCTCTCTCTCTCTCTCTCTCTCTCTCTCTCTCTCTCTCTCTCTCTCCTACTGCTACCTCATGCGTGGGAAGAGAGGCTTTGGAACCTCTATAAATAACACCATTTAACGCTCGTAGGTTGTGAGAGACTGGGATGGAGGGGTCCCAGGCGTAGGGGCGCGATGAATGGAGTGTGGCTAGTGCCCCGTTAAGCCCATTCCTAACGCGTAATGGCTTGACCAGCCCCCTGCGACCGTTCTTTGGTGACCAATTGATGGTGCTTGGCTGTACTGCTCTGAGGTGAGAGGGCTTTACTGCCCAGCTGGCTGCCAGGCCAGCGTAAAGTCTCGGGCGTAGCCTCTGGGTCTGGTGGGATATCCCTTGAACACTGGTTTCTAAGAGTCTGGCCCACTTGTGAGTGACTAGTAAGACTTAGTAAGGGGCTGCATCTCGCTGTCGCTCCTGGCGGAAAATCCGTGACGCTTGCGTCGCGAGTGTTTGTCAGTTGGTAGCTGCGACACGTTTGGGACGGTCCGGCCCTGGGGAGACCTTTGGTCGGTGCGGCAGCAGGAGAGGTGTAGTCTTCTGGAAGAAATGAACGTCACTTGCAAAAAGGCGGGTGCGGCTACGCGCGGGATTAATTCACCCCCCCCCCCCCCCCTTTTTATATACTGGTCATAACGTTTTTGGATAGTTTTCATTGCTAGAACGCTTTATCTTATTCAGAGTATTCAGAAAAAAAAAAAAAAAAGAGAAAATATGGCAGGGCCAGCTAAATTGAAAGCAGAATGCTTTAAATGTAAAGTTAATCATTGGTGCGTAGACTTCCCAGAGGGTAGTATCAGCGATATCACATCCCTTAGTGTATGTTTGTTTTGTAAACTTAGAGACAACCACGAAAAGGAAGTTAAAGAGCTAAAGGAATTAGTGAAAAAGCTTGAAGCTAGGGTCGTAGCACTGGAAATCCAACCCAGTGGACAAGATCAAATTAAAAACACACCAGCAGATTCAAACTGTAAGATTAAGTATCAAGAACAAAGGGAGGGCTCAAAGAGGGGCTGATAGAGAAGGGTGGGAAGGGATCGATAGAGAAGGGTGGGAAGGGGCCTGCTGATGGCCCAAAGAAACCGAAGGATGTAGCTACCTGTCGGGGTGGGTCGGGTGGTGTAACTGCGTGTATGGGTGGCGACGGGTTTCGAAAGGTCTCGGGCAAGAAGGCTGCGAAGCCGAAGCCTGAGACCCCAGTTGCCCCTGTCAAGACCTCTAACCGCTTTAGTCTCCTGTGCTCGAAGGAGGAAGACACGTTTTGATTGGGGACTCGCAGATCAGGGGCCAGGAGAAGTACTTTGCTTCTGCAAACCGGGATGGGAGGAAGGTAAGGTGCTTACCTGGCGGGGAACGGCGCACTTAAGGAAGGAGGTAGAGAAGGTGCGCGTGGATAGTCGGAGGACTGCGATCGTTGTCCACGCTGGTGGCAATGACCTGTTCCTCAAAGGCGGTGGGGTAGGTCTTACAGAAGGGATCATCACCGAGATCATGTCTCTTGCGGATGATCTAAAACTGAAGACAGACAGGGGAATGTTAATGGGTATTTTACCGCGAATGAATGCCAGTGACCACTCGCTCAGTAAGGTCATTGGCATCAACGAGAGGGTACAAGACTTGTGCGTTCCGCTGGGCGTGAAGTTTATTGACCCCTTCGATGCATTTTCGGGTAGGTGGGACCTTTACCAGAGGGATGGTGTCCACCTCAATGACAAGGGTAAAGGTGTGCTAGGCGCGCTGCTCGACCGGCACCTATACAGAATGGTGAGGTCGAGTCCTGGGAGAGATGATGGGCCCCCACCGGGGAGAGATGAGGATGAGCCGGTGGCGGACGTACCTTCGACTGAAGGGTGCGGCGAAGTACAGATGGGTGACCCTCCTCCTACGTTGGAGGGGGCTCAGTCTCCTGTGGAAGTTGCCCCCTCGTTAGTGAGGGGCTCTTCAACTCCCGACAGCCCTGGCTGTTCGGGAAACGGGTCGTGCTAGGGGGCGGTCAGAATAGGGAAGGCTCCCTCCGTGCAATGCTTTTTAATGCTAGGTCAATTAGGAACAAGTTTCGCGAGCTACAGGCTCTTAGCATCAGAATACCAGGATATCGTTGCTATCACCGAGTCCTGGATTCATACTGATCGTAGGGACTACGTTGGGGAGTTCGAAATTCCCGGGTATAGAATGTTTCGCAAAGACCGCACGTGGGGAGGGGGGTGGGGTACTAATATACGTCAGAGACACGTTGAGTCCGGTTGACTGCCAGTTCCGGTCGGAACGGGAGCTGCTTGGCGTCGATCTGAACGTGGGAGGGACGAACTATAGGTTAATCTTGGTGTACAGACCTCCGCATCTCCTCCTCGAGGAGGATACAGCCCTGTACACCGAACTCAGTAGCCTGCTAGGGGATAGGGTGTGTGTAGTTTAGGAGACTTCAACTGTCGCGGCATAAAGTGGGAAAACAGGACTGCCGATGCTGAAGGGAGGAGGCTAGTTGACTTTGCTGATGAGAACTTCCTCACTCAGTGGGTCAACGAGCCTACACGAGGCGAAAGCGTTCTAGACTTAGTATTCACGACCGAAGACAACCTCGTCACTGGCCTCACCGTTGACGAATCGTTGGGCGGGAGTGATCACGGTCTTATTAGGTTCCGTGTGTGCGTCCCTCGGGTGAAGCGTAGTAACTCGAGAGGCAGTAAGCTCGATCTCCGGCGGGCGAACTTTGTTAGCCTCAGGGATAGCGTAGCAGAGATGGGGTTAGAGGCTGGCGGCGATGTTGAGGGAGTGTGGAGTGCATTCCGGGATGAGTTTATGGTGCTGCAGTCTGCTGCCATACCCTCAAAACCGGTCACCCCTGCTTCAACGCAGCCTAAGTGGTTCAATCGTGGCATCGCTTCGGCTATCCGAAATAGGAAAGTAGCGTATAGGAGGGCGAAGGCCAATCGTTCCCACGAGAACACTGAAGCGTATGTCCGCCTGTGTAGGGAAGTGAAGGCGAAGGTTAGGCTAGCGAAACGTAACGAAGAACTACGGGTGGCAAGCCTCTGCAAGGGGAACCCTAAGGAGTTCTTCAGTTATGTTAATAGTAGAAAGCCCATTAGAAGCATGATAGGTCCTTTAAAGGACGGAAGCGGCGTTCTGCGGACCTCCGACGCGGACATCGCTAATGTGCTTAATGAGTACTTTGCGGAGTGTTCACCAGGGAGGATACCCGCGTCATCCCCGAGCCAGCTGTGAGGCACGAAGGTGCTGGCCTGGATAGTGTTAGATGTACCGCGACAGTCGTTGCTCATAGAATAGACAAACTGAGCGCGTTTAAGGCTCCTGGGCCAGACCAGTTTCTCCCCAGTGTTTTGCGAGAAGTGCGCGACCAGGTGGCTCCCCACCTGGCTACAGTCTTCAACAAATCGCTGGTGATGGGCCAGGTGCCTGGTGACTGGAGGGAGCCAACGTGACCCCTATCTTTAAGAAAGGGGATCACGAAAGTCCAGGGAACTATCGTCCTATTAGTCTCACTTCAGTTGTAGGTAAATTATTAGAAAGGATAATAGCTGATAGAATCGTTGACCATTTGGATTCCTACAAGCTACTTGGGGACTCCCAACATGGGTTTAGACGGCATAGGTCGTGTCTCACAACTTGCTCGAGTTTTTCCACGTCATGTTGAGTGAGTACGATAAGAGTAGGGCGATTGATATACTTTATCTCGACTTTCAGAAAGCCTTTGATAAGGTACCTCACCGCCGGCTAATGGCGAAAGTGCGCGCGCTGGGTATCGGTGGGGAAATAGGTAGGTGGATTGAAAACTGGCTGAGGAATAGGCGGCAGAGGGTGGTAATTAAAGGGGCTAGTTCGGGTTGGGCCTCGGTCACTAGTGGGGTTCCTCAGGGTTCCGTTTTGGGGCCGCTGTTGTTTACCATTTACATAAATGATATCGACGGTGGCATCGTCAGTCGGATCGCCAAATTCGCTGATGACACCAAGCTTGGGGCCAATGTTGGGACGCCCGAAGCGATCGAGGAACTGCGTGCGGACCTAGGTAGGATAGGAGAGTGGTCCGAAAAATGGCAAATGCCGTTTAACTTGGGTAAATGCAAAGTGATGCACATTGGCTACGCCAATCCCAAGTCGGACTACTCGATGTTGGGCAGTAATATCGAGGTGACTGATTTAGAAAAGGACTTGGGTGTGCTAATTAGCAGCGACCTTAAGTTTACGAAACAGTGTGTAGAGGTGGAAAAGAAAGCCCAGAAACTATTGGGTTATATCAGGAGGCAATTTCAGTTTCGGAACAAGGAGATTGTGCTCTCACTGTACAATTCCCTTGTTCGGCCGTACCTGGAGTATGCTGTGCAGTTCTGGTCGCCCACCCTCAGGAAAGATATTGAGAGGCTGGAGCGAGTGCAGGCGAGGGCCACAAAGTTAATCCCTTCTGTTAGGCATATGGGCTACAATCGACGGTTACGCGCCCTGAACTTGTTTTCGCTTGAAACTCGGAGGCTGCGCGGTCACTGATCGAGGTTTTCAAGCTCTTACGAGGGTTCAACGATGTCGATTTTAGAAGTATGTTTAGTTTAAATGATAACCCAACTCGCAACAATGGTTGGAAGTTGGATTTGAAACGGTTTAGGACTAGTGTGTGTGGGAATTACTTTACGTATAAGATCTGTGACACATGGAACGGTTACCTTCGGAAGTTGTGAACAGTTCCTCTGTGGATCAGTTCAAGAAAAGGTTAGACCAAATTTTGCACACTATTTGAGTGTGTAAAGACTTTAGGACCTCAGTCTGCGGAAATTTCTTTTCCTATAAAATAGTTAATATCTGGAACCAACTTCCCTCAGAGGTTGTTTCCAGTCAAAGTGTAAATCTGTTTAAAAATAGGCTAGACAAAGTACTGAACACACTCATAGTTTAAGATTAAAACCTCAGAAAACTCTGCAGGAGTTCGCTTGCTCGGTGTCTCTGTGAGCAAGCTAAATATAAGAGCTATTTATATATTCTCCACTTTCCTGTAAAATTTCCTTGGCTACTTTTCCAGGGTCAAGTATTTTCTTCAACCTTTTTCCGTACCTGCCTCTGGCAGGGAGGGAGCGGAGGGTGGGGAGAGAGCCTTCTACTTTTCTATCCAGTTTTCTACTACTGCTAGGATAGTTGAAAGAAAAATAAACTTTACAAATTTTCCCTGGCACCCGTTGCCATTGGTACCTCCTCGTATGGGCCGTAAGGCCTTTTGAGGTACTTCTTTTCCTTGTAACTCCTTGTAACTCTCTCATATTGGTGATCGATCACCTATCCGGTTGACTAACTCACTTGATGGAACTCGGATTCAACTTGGTTGACTCCCAAACCGAGCCTTTGCAATTTTGAAAAAAAAAGTTTATTCGAACGTTTCTGTACTGCTTATCATTTCATTTTTAATTTATCGAATTTTCTCGACAGTTCACTTCGAAATACTAACTACACATTTGCTCTGGCCAATTCACGGAAAAAAATTTACACATCCCAAAATTTCGCAAAACTTAATCAAATCTAGCTACCAATAAGGTCACTTATGGCAGTTACAGCAGAGAAGATAAAAAAAGTCATAAAACGTTAAACAAAATTGTACAGTATAATATAAAGCGCCCATACATAGTAACTGTTAGTATAATTTAAGAATTATTATTGTTCAAACTATCGTCAGAAATCACCTCAATACCTCTAAATACAAAAGACAAAAATGAACCCCAGAAACTTCATGTCATCCATTCTCTGACAATCATGAACCCTCTTGCTTTGAGGAGGAGCACACAAAGGCGCCACAAAAACGTTACTGGCTATCTATAAGGCTCCATTTCCGAGTGTACACTTGAGTCAATGTTTCAAATGCATTAGTTAACTCCGACTGAAGGTTTAAACAATAATAATTTTCTAAACAGTTATTAAAAAGTAAAAAAAATTTAAATATTACTACCAAAAATTATTTTAATACAGTAATTCCAACTTGAAACGTCAAATTTCATACGAATTGAACTCGCAAATTACATCTGAGATACAACTCTCTCCTTCAACAGAAACCCCAGTATGGTTTGCAAATCACAAAAATCTCAGCAATTTATCGTTTCCAAGTGAAATTACAAATTTGCATAATTATACTAAATAAGAATAGATAATATGCACTCACAAATACACGCAATCCACTGTAACAAAACAACACTGCATAATTAAGAGCGGTCGCTTTGTTTGTAAGCGAACCTCTATACAAATATCCCTAACCGAATGAAACTTGCATTATATCCTAACATAATTTCGTAATATTTTCCATGCAAACGCTCGAACTAAAAAAAGACATTTTTCATTTCTAATACCCAAATTAAAATATCAAATTAAAACATCCTTTTTAGAATACAATCTAAATTTGAACTAAAAATTTTACCATTGTCATTGAACTGGAAAGAAAATAAAATCGGCCTACCTGTACAAATAAACTTGATTATTGAATGAATTTATAAAACGTAAAGAAAATATATGAAAAGAATTCCTACACAAATTTCTGTAATTCAAAAAAAATTATAATATCGAGATTTAATGAAATATGTATATCTTAACTCACATAGGTTCCCAAAATAAACAAAATTTCTGCGCACTTTTAGACCTATAATTAATAAATTCCATGCTATGCGCGGAAAGAAACAATTTAGAATTTTATGCATAACGTTTGTGCTTATTAAAGAAAAATCCTATGCTTATTTATGTTAAACCAATTAAAATTTTGTTAAATAACTAAGAATTTACTACTCAATAGACATACCGTAATAACGGTTAATCTCCGAACAATATTTTACGATAGGCCTACAAGAAATCCCTCAGTACAATACAATAGCCATCTTACCAAATATGTCGGAATTGTCGTGAAATGAACGAAAGAAACAGAGAGGAGAAAAAAAATAATCAGCTTACCTACCAAAGTTTATGAGTATAAAATATATGTAATTATATATATAACTAATAAATACGTATTAGTTACGGCGACTTATAATCTGACAATTTAATATGTTTAAGATTACCTTTCGACTGTCAATTAACTGTAACTTAACCTATATAGCGCGAAGCAAAAAGCCCGTAAATCTATATAAGAAAATTCCTATTATTATATCGGGCAATCGAAATATATCAAAAATCTGCTAATGAAACCCAGAAAATTTCTCACAAATTTTCGCTAAAAACATTTTGAAAGGACCATATAAAATGTGTATCACTGTATTTAAACTAACAATTTACTTACGTACAATTTTTTTATATTTATCGCTATTTTTTATATCACAATTACTACTAATTTCAAAAATTGTAAACAAAGTAAAAGGTAAACTGAAACAAGCATACAGTGGAAGAGACGAAAAAAAGAGAAAAATTTGAGTCTTCAGGCAGCACGATAATTTTCAAAACTATGCCCTCTCCAACCGAATGAACGAAATTTAACGTAATAATGACTCGCAATATTGAGTCGGACAACCGAAAAGCAACGGAACTGGACGATGAAAAATGGGACAAAGGGAACATTTCAGAATCCAGCGAACTCCCACGAAAAGAAAGAAAGAAAAAAAAAAAAACAAATTAAATTTTTAGGCGCGAAGTTTGTCAGGGACGCTATAAGGATGTCGAAGGCGATGCGCCATTTTTAAACTTTATTTACAATGAAATTTTAAGGCATGAAAATCGAAATTTGCCTGCAAACGGGGTAAACTTTGCATTTAGATATTTTAATAATCGAAATAAAATATTCATTAACGCTATTGGTTATTATACCGGGTTTTAAGAATTTTAATCGAAATACTAGCACGTGGGTAAGCCTCACAAAATGATGTGTAAGACCACCGCTAGCCACCAGATGTAGTGATCGCCTTTATTAATTTACTTTCTCTTCATTATTTACGCTTCTTTCTACTTTACTATATCTCTATTTATTCTCTATCGGCTCTTTCTTTCATTTATCACTTTGTTTCTCTACACTCTTTTTGCCGCATCGTATAAATATCATGGTAGCGCGCCTAGACCTGACTGTGAAAGACCGTTACAAAACAAAGGGGGAAGGGGGTATATTAATACTCTTTTTTTAACACTTATGAACGTTTTATTAATTTCGAAAATGGTTTAGTTAAGTTAGGGGTATGCGAGTATGAAATTTCTATATAATAATTTAGGTCGGATAGGGGCACAACCACTTAATTAAATTTTACGTTACATTTCGTCAACCTACGCGTAACGCGTTGCCTAGAAGACTGACTCAAAGTTGGGTAGCCGGCTCCTTGTGTTCCCCTGTCCAGGACTACCAACTTTACCCATTTTAAACAATTTACAATCTAACAAACATGCTTTATCGTAATCATCACAATTTTTAGTAAATTTATATTAAACATTTTAATAATTAATCAAACAGAAATCAATATTCTTAACTAAGCATTACTACAGATGGCTGGTATGAAAAACTGATGTGTGGGTAGTTGGGAGGTAACGAAAATGGTTCACTGAGTAGGTAGGTAGTTAATCTAACAATTATTAAATTCCTTTTATGTCAATAACTGGGTGGATGAAACCAATTGGTTGCTCACCAGAATTATTCTCCACACTAGTATTTAATTACTGTGTGACAAGAGCGTGCTCGGTAATAGATATACATTACCGATCAACCAACCGAAGAAAAAACCAAGACGACGCTGGTGGAAAAAGCCCCGCGAAAAGGAGAACAAGGGAGAACGAAAACGAGGAACGGGGCGAGAAGGGAACGAGAGAAGGGAGAAGAACAGACAACGAAAAAAGATCCCCACCAGCAAGTACGCTCTTAACAATTAAACAAGACAGGAAAAGGGACTCTATAATAACTAGCAGTAAGTGACTAATTGTGTTTTTAACCCAGTTAGAAGTAAACTCATTAAATTAAGCTGGGTCAGACAAATTAGGCCTACATTGTGGCCTAAGACCTAGCATCAACTCATAGCTTAACAAAGGTGAAGGTAGATTGCCCTAACCTAATTTGGTGGGGAATCCTACTGTGGACCTCAATTTATCTGCCCGCTCTGGACCATTTCCGGAATCTCTAGGCTGACCCCTACAGGGCTAGACTTAATCTACTCTATAGTTAGACTGGAAATATTAGGGGTGGGTTAATTGGGGACCAATTCAGACAGAGCATTTTTCACATTGGTGGTCCGTGTGTGGGGAATTTACATACTTTAACCTTACTTAACAAAAATTGCAGAATTAGGCTAAATGGTCTAGCCTAAGCCTAACCTAATCAAGCCTAAAGTAACAAACTTGCCTAATTAGGTCTACAACCTAGGGCCTAACTAGGAAACATTTACATTTAAGGAGTCTCATTCTCTTATAAGCTTAGACCTGAGTGACACATAAGTACTTGGGGGGGATTAAACCAAATTTAAAACTTGACTGTTTTGTCTGTGATCTCTCTTCTCTGGTAATTTCTTCTTGTCCCCAATATTTCATTACGATCCCCAGTTAAACAACATTAGTGAACAAGCATTTAAAATGCATACAACTCCAAGCATCCAATTCTTCTTTTAAGGAAGAATCACTCAACAGATTTTTTCAACAGGCACATGCATTCCTTGCAATCTGTGTGTATATATATGTATATATACACTGTACTCTTTACATGTGCCACAAATACACTCAACCTATCTGAACATAAGTAAGGATTGCATGGGTTACTCAAAAGGGTCTTATGGCCTACTTTGGGCATAGCCCAAACACTGAACCTTGGTCTTGTGGACTACTGTGGCCATAGCCCAAACACTGAACCTTGGTCTTATGGCATACTTTGGCCATAGCCCAAACACAACCTTGGTCTTATGGCATACTTTGGCCATAGCCCAAACACTGAACCTTGGTCTTGTGGCATACTTTGGCCATAGCCCAAACACTGAACCCTGGTCTTGTGGCCTACTGTGGCCATAGCCCAAACACTGAACCTTGGTCTTGTGGCCTACTGTGACCATAGCCCAAACACTGAACCTTGGTCTTGTGGCCTACTGTGACCATAGCCCAAACACTGAACCTTGGTCTTGTGGCCTACTGTGACCATAGCCCAAACACTGAACCTTGGTCTTGTGGCCTACTGTGACCATAGCCCAAACACTGAACCTTGGTCTTGTGGCCTACTGTGACCATAGCCCAAACACTGAACCTTGGTCTTGTGGCATACTTTGGCCATAGCCCAAACACTGAACCTTGGTCTTGTGGCATACTTTGGCCATAGCCCAAACACTGAACCTTGGTCTTGTGGCATACTTTGGCCATAGCCCAAACACTGAACCTTGGTCTTATGGCATACTTTGGCCATAGCCCAAACACTGAACCTTGGTCTTATGGCATACTTTGGCCATAGCCCAAACACTGAACCTTGGTCTTATGGCATACTTTGGCCATAGCCCAAACACTGAACCTTGGTCTTATGGCATACTTTGGCCATAGCCCAAACACTGAACCTTGGTCTTATGGCATACTTTGGCCATAGCCCAAACACTGAACCTTGGTCTTATGGCATACTTTGGCCATAGCCCAAACACTGAACCTTGGTCTTATGGCATACTTTGGCCATAGCCCAAACACTGAACCTTGGTCTTATGGCATACTTTGGCCATAGCCCAAACACTGAACCTTGGTCTTATGGCATACTTTGGCCATAGCCCAAACACTGAACCTTGGTCTTATGGCATACTTTGGCCATAGCCCAAACACTGAACCTTGGTCTTATGGCATACTTTGGCCATAGCCCAAACACTGAACCTTGGTCTTATGGCATACTTTGGCCATAGCCCAAACACTGAACCTTGGTCTTATGGCATACTTTGGCCATAGCCCAAACACTGAACCTTGGTCTTATGGCATACTTTGGCCATAGCCCAAACACTGAACCTTGGTCTTGTGGCCTACTTTGGCCATAGCCCAAACACTGAACCTTGGTCTTGTGGCCTACTTGGCCATAGCCCAAACACTGAACCTTCTTGTGGCCTACTGTGGCCATAGCCCAAACACTGAACCTTGGTCTTGTGGCCTACTGTGGCCATAGCCCAAACACTGAACCTGGTCTTGTGGCCTACTGTGGCCATAGCCCAAACACTGAACCTTGGTCTTGTGGCCTACTGTGGCCATAGCCCAAACACTGAACCTTGGTCTTGTGGCCTACTGTGGCCATAGCCCAAACACTGAACCTTGGTCTTGTGGCCTACTGTGGCCATAGCCCAAACACTGAACCTTGGTCTTGTGGCCTACTGTGGCCATAGCCCAAACACTGAACCTTGGTCTTGTGGCCTACTTTGGCCATAGCCCAAACACTGAACCTTGGTCTTGTGGCCTACTTTGGCCATGAGCCAAACAACACAAAACCAGTACAGGATTCAAAGTTCCAAGCCCTCCAGATCTACCTGTGGAGGAGTAACATTTACTCTACTAAAACTACAGGTATTGACTAGTCTGAAGTGGTAGGAGGTTTGAATACAGTACAAACTCATTTGACACTAAACTTCCTCAAGGAACATTTTTAGTAGACAATCTAATGGCTCAACAACAACAAAATCTGAATTATTGAGGTCTATGAACACTCTCAAAACATTATGCAACACGGTAACTTTGAACTTAGAGAGTGGATTTCAAATGATGAGGATTTAAACAAAAAGATTTTAAAGGATAATAATGGTCTTACTGAGCCATCAGACAGAGTTAAAACTTTAGGTATGAACTGGTATTTGGATGCAACTTCTAACAGTCATGATTCAATCTGTACTAAAGGTTTTAAACTTGATGAGGAAGCAAACTAAAAGACAAATATTATCAGAGGCTTCAAAATTTTTGATCCCATGGGTCTATTCCTGCCTTCAACAATAAAATCAAAGATTCTCCTCCAAGAAGTTTGGAGGACAAATGTTGGGTGGGATGATCCAATAACAAATGAAGATCAAAAATCTTGGAAGAAGTTAGCTGCTGATTTAACAAAAGTGCAGAACATTAAAATTCAAAGGTGCTGTGGGTTTAGGGATAAGCCCCAGAGACTTCATGTGTTTGCTGATGCAAGCACACAACTTATGGGTGCTGTGCGTATCTTGTAAGTCCTACAGAAAGTCATCTAATTTATGCAAAAGGGAAAGTTGCACCTCTCAAACCTACCCGAACCATACCTCAATTGGAACTATTGGCTGCTGCATTAGCCATTAAAACCATTTCATTGCTTAAGGATGCTTACCATGATGTGAACATAACTGATATCCACATCTGGCTTGACAGTCAGATTTGTCTTGCCTGGATACGGAATGATAGCATTAATAGTAAGAATATCTTTGTAAGAAATAGGCTAAAAGAAATAGCTGAAGCTAATGAAAGCCTACAAGTAAACTTTCACTATGTTCCAACTAAACAAAATCCAGCAGACTTTCTGACCAGAGGTTTATCCTACAAGTTGTTGAAGTCAAACAAAACTTGGTTCATGGGACCTAAGTGGCTCTGTAATACAGACCAATGGCCTGTGGAACAAGTTAACTTGACATTAAATTTAATCTTTTCAAATGAAAAGGTTGAACCAATCACTAATTATGAACGTTATTCTGATTTCAGCAAACTTGTCAGGGTCACAGCCTACTGTTTGAGGTTTGCTCACAACTGTTTAACTACAATAAACAAACAGCTAAATAAAAACAATCATAATTATACAGAAGTTGCAACCAAGTACTGGATAGGGCATGCACAACAAAAGGAGTACAATAAAGAGTTAGAATTCTTGACTAATGGGAAACAAACAAAAGAACCTGTACCATCAGTAGTTGTGGATCTAAATTTGTTCAGAGATGAGGAAGGCCTTCTAAGGTGTAAAGGGAGATTAGACAAATCAAAACTGTCATACAAAAGCAAACATCCAATCCTTTTACCTAGATTTAGCTATTTGACAACATTAATCATCAGAAAAACACACAATGATGTACATCATATGGGGGTACCACAGACACTAACTACATTAAGAAAAACTTATTGGATACCCAAGGGAAGGATCACTGTTAAAACAGTCCTGAGTGAGTGTGTCACATGTAGGCGTATTCATGCTAGGCCCTATAGGAAACCAAATCCTCCTGCTTTGCCAGAGGAGAGAGTTACTCTCAACAGACCCTTTGAGACTGTAGGCATTGACTATACAGGAGCATTGACTGTAGGGGTGGTTGACACTGAACAAAAAATGTACATTGTACTGTTTACATGTGCTGCCTCACGAGCTGTTTATCTGGATGTTGTGGAGGACCTTACAGCAGAATCTTTTGTTGCTGTCTTTAAGAGATTCTGTGCACGACATTCAGTACCCAAGACAGTTTGGACTGACAATGCTACATATTTCAAGGCTGGTGAACAAGTCATCCACGACTTGTTAAGCATGAACTCACACAATTATATATACAAAATTCAAACATAAAGTGGAAGTATATTCCGGTTGCCTCTCCTTGGTATGGTTCTATCTGGGAGAGGAATATACAAACAGTAAAGAATTGCTTGAAGAAAGCAATTGGTAAAAAACAGATACACTTATTTGAGTTGCTCACTCTCCTGGCTGAGATTGAGAACATCATCAACAATAGACCACTCACTTATGTGAGTGACAACATTAATGACCCGGAACCATTAACTCCAAATCATTTGATTCGGGGAGAACAAGTTAGTCTCCTGCCGGACTACAATATAGACTCTTCAGAAGACCCAAACTGGACTCAACGACATGATGAACTCCAGACTAAGTTACAACACTTAACTAGAGTTAAAGCTCATTTCATTAAACAGTGGAAAACTGAGTACTTGATGGGTCTAAGGGAGAGACATAAACAAATGACTAAGAAGGATTGGTCTGACACAATTAAGGTAGGGGACCTTGTTCTCATACATGACAGTACTCCAAGACAATACTGGCCTCTGGCTAGAGTTTTAGAACTCAGACCAGGGGCAGACGGGGTAACAAGAGTGGTCAAATTAAGGACTTCAACGGGTGACACAACAAGAGACATTTCTCTTTTGTACCCTTTAGAGTCTGGACCCAAAACAATGGACTTTGGAGAACCTTCTCCACTGACAGTAACAACTGGAGACACTGAACTTCCAGTAACTATTCCTTTGACAGTAGGAGTGGTAACGCATCCTACTACAACATTGACAGACACAAGACCTCAGCGACAAACAGCATTAAAGGCGCGACTAGTTTTACAACAAAAAATAGATGCTGGGGAATTGTAATTTTATCTTCTAACTTTCACTTTTTCTTTTCTTATGGTAAAGACCATAGACAGTTTCATCCTATGGATGTATATTTTCTCTTCTAATTAAATGCTACACCTTCTCCATGAGAAGGTGAGGATAGGCACTGTTAATCAGATTAACAGGCATTTACAGTCAAATAGTTAGCTAGTCTACACTCAGACATAAAAATTGGTGACAATGACACCAAAATTTTTATCTCCCGGGGCCCCCAGTATATGGAAAACTGATGTGTGGGTAGTTGGGAGGTAACGAAAATGGTTCACTGAGTAGGTAGGTAGTTAATCTAACAATTATTAAATTCCTTTTATGTCAATAACTGGGTGGATGAAACCAATTGGTTGCTCACCAGAGTTATTCTCCACACTAGTATTTATATACTGTGTGACAAGAGCGTGCTCGGTAATAGATATACATTACCGATCAACCAACCGAAGAAAAAACCAAGACGACGCTGGTGGAAAAAGCCCCGCGAAAAGGAGAACAAGGAGAACGAAAACGAGGAACGGGGCGAGAAGACGGAACGAGAGAAGGGAGAAGAACAGACAACGAAAAAAGATCCCCACCAGCAAGTACGCTCTTAACAATTAACAAGAAGGAAAAGGGACTCTCTAATAACTAGCAGTAAGTGACTAATTGTGTTTTTAACCCAGTTAGAAGTAAACTCATTAAATTAAGCTGGGTCAGACAAATTAGGCCTACATTGTGGCCTAAGACCTAGCATCAACTCATAGCTTAACAAAGGTGAAGGTAGATTGCCCTAACCTAATTTGGTGAGGAATCCTACTGTGGACCTCAATTTATCTGCCCGCTCTGGACCATTTCCGGAATCTCTAGGCTGACCCCTACAGGCTAGACTTAATCTACTCTATAGTTAGACTGGAGATATAAGGGGTGGGTTAATTGGGACCAATTCATACAGAGCATTTTTCACATTGGTGGTCCGTGTGTGGGGAATTTACAACTTAACCTTACTTAACAAAAATTGCAGAATTAGGCTAAATGGTCTAGCCTAAGCCTAACCTAATCAAGCCTAAAGTAACAAACTTGCCTAATTAGGTCTACAACCTAGGGCCTAACTAGGAAACATTTACATTTAAGGAGTCTCATTCTCTTATAAGCTTAGACCTGAGTGACACATAAGTACTTGGGGGGATTAAACCAAATTTAAAACTTGACTGTTTTGTCTGTGATCTCTCTTCTCTGGTAATTTCTTCTTGTCCCCATATTTCATTACGATCCCCAGTTAAACAACATTAGTGAACAAGCATTTAAAATGCATACAACTCCAAGCATCCAATTCTTCTTTTAAGGAAGAATCACTCAACAGATTTTTTCAACAGGCACATGCATTCCTTGCAATCTGTGTGTATATATATGTATATATACACTGTACTCTTTACATGTGCCACAAATACACTCAACCTATCTGAACATAAGCAAGGATTGCATGGGTTACTCAAAAGGGTCTTATGGCCTACTTTGGCCATAGCCCAAACACTGAACCTTGGTCTTGTGGCTACTGTGGCCATAGCCCAAACACTGAACCTTGGTCTTATGGCATACTTTGGCCATAGCCCAAACACAACCTTGGTCTTATGGCATACCTTGGCCATAGCCAAACACTGAACCTTGGTCTTGTGGCATACTTTGGCCATAGCCAAACACTGAACCCTGGTCTTGTGGCCTACTGTGGCCATAGCCCAAACACTGAACCTTGGTCTTGTGGCCTACTGTGACCATAGCCCAAACACTGAACCTTGGTCTTGTGGCCTACTGTGACCATAGCCCAAACACTGAACCTTGGTCTTGTGGCCTACTGTGACCATAGCCCAAACACTGAACCTTGGTCTTGTGGCCTACTGTGACCATAGCCCAAACACTGAACCTTGGTCTTGTGGCCTACTGTGACCATAGCCCAAACACTGAACCTTGGTCTTGTGGCCTACTGTGACCATAGCCCAAACACTGAACCTTGGTCTTGTGGCATACTTTGGCCATAGCCCAAACACTGAACCTTGGTCTTGTGGCATACTTTGGCCATAGCCCAAACACTGAACCTTGGTCTTGTGGCATACTTTGGCCATAGCCCAAACACTGAACCTTGGTCTTGTGGCATACTTTGGCCATAGCCCAAACACTGAACCTTGGTCTTGTGGCATACTTTGGCCATAGCCCAAACACTGAACCTTGGTCTTATGGCATACTTTGGCCATAGCCCAAACACTGAACCTTGGTCTTATGGCATACTTTGGCCATAGCCCAAACACTGAACCTTGGTCTTATGGCATACTTTGGCCATAGCCCAAACACTGAACCTTGGTCTTATGGCATACTTTGGCCATAGCCCAAACACTGAACCTTGGTCTTATGGCATACTTTGGCCATAGCCCAAACACTGAACCTTGGTCTTATGGCATACTTTGGCCATAGCCCAAACACTGAACCTTGGTCTTATGGCATACTTTGGCCATAGCCCAAACACTGAACCTTGGTCTTATGGCATACTTTGGCCATAGCCCAAACACTGAACCTTGGTCTTATGGCATACTTTGGCCATAGCCCAAACACTGAACCTTGGTCTTATGGCATACTTTGGCCATAGCCCAAACACTGAACCTTGGTCTTATGGCATACTTTGGCCATAGCCCAAACACTGAACCTTGGTCTTATGGCATACTTTGGCCATAGCCCAAACACTGAACCTTGGTCTTATGGCATACTTTGGCCATAGCCCAAACACTGAACCTTGGTCTTGTGGCCTACTTTGGCCATAGCCCAAACACTGAACCTTGGTCTTGTGGCCTACTTTGGCCATAGCCCAAACACTGAACCTTGGCCTTGTGGCCTACTTTGGCCATAGCCCAAACACTGAACCTTGGTCTTGTGGCCTACTGTGGCCATAGCCCAAACACTGAACCCTGGTCTTGTGGCCTACTGTGGCCATAGCCCAAACACTGAACCCTGGTCTTGTGGCCTACTGTGGCCATAGCCCAAACACTGAACCTTGGTCTTGTGGCCTACTGTGGCCATAGCCCAAACACTGAACCTTGGTCTTGTGGCCTACTGTGGCCATAGCCCAAACACTGAACCTTGGTCTTGTGGCCTACTGTGGCCATAGCCCAAACACTGAACCTTGGTCTTGTGGCCTACTGTGGCCATAGCCCAAACACTGAACCTTGGTCTTGTGGCCTACTGTGGCCATAGCCCAAACACTGAACCTTGGTCTTGTGGCCTACTTTGGCCATAGCCCAAACACTGAACCTTGGTCTTGTGGCCTACTTTGGCCATGAGCCAAACAACACAAAACCAGTACAGGATTCAAAGTTCCAAGCCCTCCAGATCTACCTGTGGAGGAGTAACATTTACTCTACTAAAACTACAGGTATTGACTAGTCTGAAGTGGTAGGTGGTTTGAATACAGTACAAACTCATTTGACACTAAACTTCCTTAAGAAACATTTTTACGTAGACAATCTAATAGGCTCAACAACAACAAAATCTGAATTATCTGAAGTCTATGAACACACTCAAAACATTATGCAACAAGGTAACTTTGAACTTAGAGAGTGGATTTCAAATGATGAGGATTTAAACAAAAAGATTTTAAAGGATAATAATGGTCTTACTGAGCCATCAGACAAAGTTAAAACTTTAGGTATGAACTGGTATTTGGATGCAACTTCTAACAGTCATGATTCAATCTGTACTAAAGGTTTTAAACTTGATGAGGAAGCAAACACTAAAAGACAAATATTATCAGAGGCTTCAAAATTTTTTGACCCCATGGGTCTATTCCTGCCTTCAACAATAAAATCAAAGATTCTCCTCCAAGAAGTTTGGAGGACAAATGTTGGGTGGGATGATCCAATAACAAATGAAGATCAAAAATCTTGGAAGAAGTTAGCTGCTGATTTAACAAAAGTGCAGGACATTAAAATTCAAAGGTGCTGTGGGTTTAGGGATAAGCCCCAGAGACTTCATGTGTTTGCTGATGCAAGCACACAACCTTATGGGTGCTGTGCGTATCTTGTAAGTCCTACAGAAAGTCATCTAATTTATGCAAAAGGGAAAGTTGCACCTCTTAAACCTACCCGAACCATACCTCAATTGGAACTATTGGCTGCTGCATTAGCCATTAAAACCATTTCATTGCTTAAGGATGCTTACCATGATGTGAACATAACTGATATCCACATCTGGCTTGACAGTCAGATTTGTCTTGCCTG
Organism: Bathynomus jamesi; assembly: GCA_023014485.1. Lineage (NCBI taxonomy): Eukaryota > Metazoa > Arthropoda > Malacostraca > Isopoda > Cirolanidae > Bathynomus > Bathynomus jamesi. The sequence goes on from JAJOZX010001455.1 coordinate 880,474, forward strand.
GATACGGAATGATAGCATTAATAGTAAGAATATCTTTGTAAAAAATAGGCTAAAAGAAATAGCTGAAGCTAATGAAAGCCTACAAGTAAACTTTCACTATGTTCCAACTAAACAAAATCCAGCAGACTTTCTGACCAGAGGTTTATCCTACAAGTTGTTGAAGTCAAACAAAACTTGGTTCATGGGACCTAAGTGGCTCTGTAATACAGACCAATGGCCTGTGGAACAAGTTAACTTGACATTAAATTTAATCTTTTCAAATGAAAAGGTTGAACCAATCACTAATTATGAACGTTATTCTGATTTCAGCAAACTTGTCAGGGTCACAGCCTACTGTTTGAGGTTTGCTCACAACTGTTTAACTACAATTAACAAACAGCTAAATAAAAACAATCATAATTATACAGAAGTTGCAACCAAGTACTGGATAAGGGATGCACAACAAAAGGAGCACAATAAAGAGTAAAGAATTCTTGACTAATGAGAAACAAACAAAAGAACCTGTACCATCAGTAGTTGTGGATCTAAATTTGTTCAGAGATGAGGAAGGCCTTCTAAGGTGTAAAGGGAGATTAGACAAATCAAAACTGTCATACAAAAGCAAACATCCAATCCTTTTACCTAGATTTAGCTATTTGACAACATTAATCATCAGAAAAACACACAATGATGTACATCATATGGGGGTACCACAGACACTAACTACATTAAGAAAAACTTATTGGATACCCAAGGGAAGGATCACTGTTAAAACAGTCCTGAGTGAGTGTGTCACATGTAGGCGTATTCATGCTAGGCCCTATAGGAAACCAAATCCTCCTGCTTTGCCAGAGGAGAGAGAGTTACTCTCAACAGACCCTTTGAGACTGTAGGCATTGACTATACAGGAGCATTGACTGTAGGGGTGGTTGACACTGAACAAAGAATGTACATTGTACTGTTTACATGTGCTGCCTCACGAGCTGTTTATCTGGATGTTGTGGAGGACCTTACAGCAGAATCTTTTGTTGCTGTCTTTAAGAGATTCTGTGCACGACATTCAGTACCCAAGACAGTTTGGACTGACAATGCTACATATTTCAAGGCTGGTGAACAAGTCATCCACGACTTGTTAAGCAATGAACTCACACAATTATATATACAAAATTCAAACATAAAGTGGAAGTATATTCCGGTTGCCTCTCCTTGGTATGGTTCTATCTGGGAGAGGAATATACAAACAGTAAAGAATTGCTTGAAGAAAGCAATTGGTAAAAAACAGATACACTTATTTGAGTTGCTCACTCTCCTGGCTGAGATTGAGAACATCATCAACAATAGACCACTCACTTATGTGAGTGACAACATTAATGACCCGGAACCATTAACTCCAAATCATTTGATTCGGGGAGAACAAGTTAGTCTCCTGCCGGACTACAATATAGACTCTTCAGAAGACCCAAACTGGACTCAACGACACGATGAACTCCAGACTAAGTTACAACACTTAACTAGAGTTAAAGCTCATTTTATTAAACAGTGGAAAACTGAGTACTTGATGGGTCTAAGGGAGAGACATAAACAAATGACTAAGAAGGATTGGTCTGACACAATTAAGGTAGGGGACCTTGTTCTCATACATGACAGTACTCCAAGACAATACTGGCCTCTGGCTAGAGTTTTAGAACTCAGACCAGGGGCAGACGGGGTAACAAGAGTGGTCAAATTAAGGACTTCAACGGGTGACACAACAAGAGACATTTCTCTTTTGTACCCTTAGAGTCTGGACCCAAAACAATGGACTTTGGAGAACCTTCTCCAAGACAGTAACAACTGGAGACACTGAACTTCCAGTAACTATTCCTTTGACAGTAGGAGTGGTAACGCATCCTACTACAACATTGACAGACACAAGACCTCAGCGACAAACAGCATTAAAGGCGCGACTAGTTTTACAACAAAAAATAGATGCTGGGGAATTGTAATTTTATCTTCTAACTTTCACTTTTTCTTTTCTTATGGTAAAGACCATAGACAGTTTCATCCTATGGATGTATATTTTCTCTTCTAATTAAATGCTACATCTTCTCCATGAGAAGGTGAGGATAGCACTGTTAATCAGATTAACAGGCATTTACAGTCAAATAGTTAGCTAGTCTACACTCAGACATAAAAATTGGTGACAATGACACCAAAATTTTTATCTCCCGGGGCCCCCAGTATATGGAAAACTGATGTGTGGGTAGTTGGGAGGTAACGAAAATGGTTCACTGAGTAGGTAGGTAGTTAATCTAACAATTATTAAATTCCTTTTATGTCAATAACTGGGTGGATGAAACCAATTGGTTGCTCACCAGAGTTATTCTCCACACTAGTATTTATATACTGTGTGACAAGAGCGTGCTCGGTAATAGATATACATTACCGATCAACCAACCGAAGAAAAAACCAAGACGACGCTGGTGGAAAAAGCCCCGCGAAAAGGAGAACAAGGGAGAACGAAAACGAGGAACGGGGCGAGAAGACGGAACGAGAGAAGGGAGAAGAACAACAACGAAAAAAGATCCCCACCAGCAAGTACGCTCTAACAATTAACAAGAAGGAAAAGGGACTCTCTAATAACTAGCAGTAAGTGACTAATTGTGTTTTTAACCCAGTTAGAAGTAAACGCATTAAATTAAGCTGGGTCAGACAAATTAGGCCTACATTGTGGCCTAAGACCTAGCATCAACTCATAGCTTAACAAAGGTGAAGGTAGATTGCCCTAACCTAATTTGGTGAGGAATCCTACTGTGGACCTCAATTTATCTGCCCGCTCTGGACCATTTCCGGAATCTCTAGGCTGACCCCTACAGGCTAGACTTAATCTACTCTATAGTTAGACTGGAGATATTAGGGGTGGGTTAATGGGGACCAATTCAGAGAGAGCATTTTTCACAGCTGGAGACGCTAGAGGAAACTTGATTTTGTATCAGAGGTCGTACCTTTTCGGAGAATTTTGGAATCCACTGTGAATAATACGCAAACATGACCACTACTCTGCGTAGTGAGTGAGCATCATTTGGAAGTGGAAGATCCCACAGTGGTTTTAGGCGATCAGGTCGAATAGAGCCGTTACTGATACAATAACCGAGTAAGTTAATAGATTTAGCGGACAATACACTTTGATAAACATGGTAACATGGTAAAATTTTTATAGTGGGCACACTAGGGGCCCTTCTGCCCATCTGGGTGTCTCCACTGTTAATATAAGCAAACCATAAATACAATTACATGCAAAATTAAGATCCAACTGATCTCTGCTAATTGCAGATTGTCACACATCTACTAGCTGTACATTAACTTCAAAACTTTGGATCTTGTGGATCATTCATCAATACCACTACTGTACTAATTGTAGACATCACATGGTTATCTATACAGTATACAGCCATACAGCTATATAGCCATATATCTACATAGTTACCACCTGAATAATATAATACAAGCTCTACAATTAAGATAAAAGGAGTAGGTGGGACTGTAAAGACTGTATAGAGTATTTGAATGTACCCATTCAGGGTCTCCCATTTAAAGGTGTCTATGAGGCAAGTGAACATAATGAGTCTTTCATACATCAGTGTTGAAAGTTAGGTTATATTTCTCAGCGACGTGAAAGAATTTATCTAAGTTTCTCTCATGCTCCTGCTGATTCCTTCCACAGATAGTCACGTTATCGAGGTACGCGAAAGTATCACGCAGCTCGTTCTGGGAGATGATGATATCCATTATTCGTTGGAAGACAGCAACGCCGTTGGTCAATCCGAAAGGAATCCTGCGAAACTGGTACAATTTCCGATTAGCCTCAAAGGCGGTAAATTGTTTCTCTTTATCCTTAATTGGGATTTGAGGGTAGGCGCTTTTTAGGTCCACGGTACTGTACACACGATAACGAGATACCTTACCGACGAGTTCATCTGTTCGAGGAAGAGGGTAGGCGTCCAACAAAGTCAACAAAGTGAACCGGTTAATAGTACGTGAGTAATTTACAACTATCGTTTTCTTGTGCCTTTCGTTAGGAACGACAAGCACCTGCGCTCTCCAAGGCGATGCACTGAGTTCGATGATCCCCTCTCGAAGCAGCTTCACTACTTCCGCCTTGATAAATCGTTGATCGCTTTCGGAATACCGTCTCGACTTGTCAGCTATCGGCCGACAGTCAGGAGCAAGGTGAGAGAATAATGACTGAGGTGCTATTGAAGCTGAGGCCAAGGAGCATATCTTAAGCGGAGGGTTCATGCCGTCGAACTGGACTCCGAGACTAGAATGCTTCCTGAGTATATCATGCCCTAATATTACGTCAGAACAAAGGTCCCGGAGTACCGTGAGTTGAACATTGTTGAAATATGTGTCACCGTATTTAAGTTGGACACAGCATCATCCCAGAAGAGACGCAGAGAGTAATGTTGCTGCCATTGAGATATTGCGCGCTTGGAGCGGAGGCGATAGTTCCAAATTTAGCAATTCTACGAAGCGTTTATCCACAAAACTTTCGGAACTGCCAGTATCGACGAGTGTCTCAGTGGATACTCCATTTACACGCACTTTCAATAGTGCCTTAGAAAGATAACCAGTAGTAGCGGCTATCGCAGATGCTAACAGTGGAGCAGCGGCGGCCGAGGTCGATCGCGCGCCCGACTTGCAAACTCTACTGAAGTGGCCTTTCTTTGAACACGAATTGCAGAGGGCATCCTTAGCCGGACACTTATTTCGGGGATGTTTGTTGTAACCACAGAAGTAGCACTTGACCGTTACTGAAGCCGAAGTTGAGAGTTCTGTCACGGTCGTAGAGTGAGTCGGGTGATCTAAGGCGCTCGTACCACGTTCATCGCATGGAGTGATGTTACTCAGAGCATTTGTGAAGCAGCCGTGACGGTCGAGAGAGAATTAGCATGGTACAAATCGGCCTGTCGTTGTGCCATCTCCAGAGACCGAGCCTGATCGAAGGCTGATTGTAGGCTCAGAGTTCTATTTTCCAATAGCCGCTGGCAAATGTGAGATGAGAAAAGGCCACCAATAAAGGAATCCCGGATGTAATCTTCCCAATATTGGGCAGCGGAGACATCCCGAAAATCGCAATCCTGACTGAATTGTTTTAATGCCTGCAGAAATTGGTCCAGCGTCTCACCAGTTTCTTGCTTGCGAGTCGCTAACAAATGATGGGCAAAGATTTCTCTTTTTGGCCTCACATAGATTTCCTTGAGGATGTTCACGGCGTCGTCATAACTAGAGCACTCAGAAATGTATTCGTATACAGGTGGGGCCACGTAGTTTACGAGAACAGCTAGCTTATCAGGGTCATGAGGAGCTATGGAGTCCAAAAAGTTCTGAAATGTTCGGAACCAGTTATTCCACTGTTTAGCTGCAATACTTGAGCTAGGGTCTGCATCAAAACACTCAGGCCTCAAGAATTTATCCATGATTAAATCAATGAATCAAATGACTGCACTGACACTGAATCATTTGTTGAATAAATTGTAATATAGTTAGATTAGGTAGTCTCTAGTTTGGATCGTGAATGATTGAAGCCTGACAACCTTAGGCTTTATTCAACAAAATGAAACATAGATATCTGAAACAAAACAAAAATTTAGAACACTATACAATAGATTAAATTAATGAAAACATCATAAAGTAGATAACACGCTTAATAAGGAAGCAAGCTAACCAAAATAACCAGTTTATCACACTCAGTTAAAAGCTTTATGGTTTAAATTAGGTTATCTCCTGGATGGAATGAGCTAATGAGGACTGAGGGTAATCAGGCCAAAAAAATGGGCTTGCACTGAATGATTCCCTAGATTGTAAGGGTCTAATTTATTATAGACCTTTACGTAGATTATTAATTAAATGCCAAGGTCACCAGCGCCCAAATACTAGATTGGCATCCAGCACTGCGGCGCAAAAATAATTTTAATAAAAAAAGGAAGGATTGATTATAAAAATTGTCAACCTGAATTTTGTATTTTATTAACAACAATTAATAAACTATGTGCAACAATTATTTGTAAATGCACAGAGGATTTTTACCCGTAACAACTTTGATTGATATATAAGTGCGAAATTAAATAATGGCACCGTTTAGCTAATATATAACAATCTGCAACTAATACTGATACTAATAACTGTAACTAATGATAATAATATGTAACCAATACTAATATGTAACAGATACTAATATGCAACAGATACCAATAGGTAACTAATACGCAGTGGTGGGCACAGCTAACCGAAAAGTTAGCTTCGATAACCGCTGAACCGCTAACTCAAAACTTAACATCGATAACGCTAAACCGATAAACCGCTAAAAAAATTAGCGGAAGCTAACGATTACCGCTAACCGCTAACTTTTATTATATGAATTTAGCTTCGGTTTTGGTTTTTTGGCTCTAAAACCCATAAAGAGAGCTGATTGGCCAAACGCCTCACCAATGGTGGGCTGGCGTATTTTCTTTGCAGGTGGCTGCGACGACTGGCTGCTGCTCCTGCTACTGGCACTGCTACCAGAAGATTGCCTGTGTTTCCCACAGGAAGAGCCGGCCTTGATCCTCTCCTCAAACTGGATGGCATGCGCTGGGTGGTTCCGCTTGACATGCGACTTCAATTGTAGAGGCTCGACGCGTGTCCCTTGATGGTGGTCTCCTTGGGCTGGCACAAGACGCACCGGAAGTAAAAGAGGTTGGCGTTTCTCTTATCCCTTGACATAAAGACAAAGTCCTCCTCCAGGTAGGGCCACGGGTTCTGAGACTACTGGTTGGGCTGGTCCTGGCGGACCTGGCCATCAACAGGCCCAACATCCTCAGGCGGAACCAAAACGTCTTCACTTTCATTGCAAAAACTTGTAGACTCGGTAAACTGACGAAAATATGCTTATGATAACGTACGCTGTCGCTGACACTGTAAGACTGTAACGTCGTAAGTGAACTGAACTGCAGAATTACACAACGCTGCTCAGCTGCTGCTGCGTCGACCAATCACGTCTTGTGTTTACACGTAGTCAGCCAATAGCGTGCCAGACTGACTGTTGCAGACACGCTCAGAACAGACTGGAACAAACATGTATGATTTTAGGGTTAGCGGACTTAAAGTTAGCGGAAGCTAATTGGTCCGCTAACGGTTCTCAAAGTTAGCGGAAACGCTAATCCGCTAACGGAAAAGTTAGCTTCGCTAATTAACAGTTAGCGGATTAGCGGAACCGTGCCCACCACTGCTAATACGTAACTAATACCGATACTAATAGCTGTAACTAATAATAATATGTAACAGATACTAATATGTAACAGATACCAATATGGAACTAATATGTAACTAATACAAATATGTAACAGATACCAATATGCAACTAATATCAATATGTAACTAATATGTAACAGATATCAATATGTAACTAATATCAATATGTACAATATGTAACAGATACCAATATGTAACTAATATCCACAATGACAACCTTGTCACGAAGAAATTTTGCTTGCTGGCGCCGTGCTTTTAGATTCTATATAAAATGTGGAAACTTGGCGTCCCTTGTGTTGTCGTTGCAAATACGTTTGTTTTTACTTCACAGTTTTACCAACAAGCCAAAAATAATCCCTAAAAGCAAACTCAAGTCTAGTCACACCATGCCCCCAAAATTTACATTGTTTAAAAGGCACAAAATATATTTTTATATTTGCTTTGAACTTCTTTAATAATTGCACTCTAATTTTTAATTAAATTTCTATTCACTGAATGCTTAAGAATTAAAATTAATCACTGGACATGTTTAACTGGACATTTAATTTGTATTTATTTATTTAGATTTAAAATATTTAATTCGTGCCAATTTGTGGCAATTTTCATTAATAAAAGATAATCCTGTGGTGCAAAGCACTACAGGTACTGCCCCCCAAAAGCATGGTTGTCAGGGGTAAAAAAAAAACCACTTAAATGTCAAAGCGCACCGGCTTACGAATGACTCTTCCAGAACGAGTCATTGTTTGTTGGATTGGTTGATTTTGGACGGCAATATCCTGCAGCACTGGTTCTGAAAGTATGGATGGTGCTGTAGGGGCATTGGGGGAAGGGGATTCTTGGTGTCTGTGCAATGGGGCCACTGGCTGGTCCAAAGACAGTTGGTTGTGATAATGAAGGAGAATTGGAAGAGGGATGATAGATTGTTGTACCCTTGGATCAGGTGGCGGTATATAGGATTTAGGAAGGGTAGATTGCTGTATCTGTATATGAGATGAAGGTACAGAAGATTGAGGAGGGATAGGTTGCTGTACCTGTATTTGAGGTGGAGGTACAGAGGAATGGAGAGGAATAGGATCTTTTGTTGGAGAAAAATCAAGGTATGCTGGTTTCAAGCGGTCCACAGAAACGGTTTCACGCTTGCCTGCCTTGTCGATGATGAAAGTTTTGGGTTTACGGTCTAGCACAAGGCAGGGACCATCATAGGGACAGTGAAGAGGGTAGCGGTGAGCATCATGTCTCAAGAAAACATGTGTGCAAGTTTGTAAATCAGGGGAAACAAAGGTAGTTTGTGAAGTGGAAGTTCTAGGTGCTGTGGGACGAATTTGCTTCATGACAGAGCGTAATGTCTTGACATACGAAGCAGGATCACATGTGGGGTTAATGGGTGTAGGTGTAAAAAATTCTCCGGGTAACCGGAGTGTGGTACCGTAAACTAATTCTGCTGCAGAGCATGCAAGATCAGTCTTCAGAGCAGTACGAATTCCGAGTAGAATTAGGGGTAGCCGGTCCACCCATGTGGTAGATGGATCAGTGGCTCGCAAGGAACTTTTAAGTTGACGATGGAAGCGTTCTACCACCCCATTGGATTGCGGATGATAGCTTGTTGTTCTGATGCGTTCAGTCCCAAGAAGGAGCATGAGTTCCTTCCATAAGGCCGATTCAAACTGAGCACCTCTGTCTGTGCAAATGGTTGCAGGTATTCCAAAACGGGAAACCCAACACGAAACAAAGGCATGAGCTACTGCAGAAGCAGTACAAGAAGTCAAAGGAACAGCTTCTGGCCATCTTGTGAACCTATCAATGACAGTGAGAAGATAAGTATAACCTCGAGAAGAATAGAGGGGGCCGACTATGTCTAGATGTATGGCCTCAAAACGAGCCTTCGGCAAAGGAAAGGTACCGAATTCTGATTTTGTGTGTCGGTGAACTTTGGCACGCTGACATTGAAGGCAAGATCGAGTCCAATTGCGGATATCTTTGTTCATACTTGGCCAGACAAATCTAGCTGCAATTAATTTTTGGGTGGCTTTAATTCCCGGGTGAGAAAGGGAATGAAGTTTGGCAAAAACAGCTCTTCGCAGCCCTTGTGGGACCAACGGTCGAATATGCTCAGTCGAGACGTCACACAAAATTTGTAAGTCTGACTTGGGTTCAACTGGTAAAGAGCGGACTTGCAACGAAGTGGGTGAATTAATAAGAGCTTGGAGGTCTGTATCCGTGGACTGAGCCTCAGCCATCTCTGAAAGGTTGATGTGTGAGAGTCCAGGATCAGAAATTGCTGAGATGCGAGATAGAGCATCCGGCACAACATTCAGAGAACCTGAAGTGTGTCGAATGTCTGAAGTAAATTGGAGGATAAAATCAAGGTGTCTTCTCTCAATAGGAGCATGAGAGTCTGATTGAGAATGGAGAGCAAATATTAACGGACGATGATCCGTAAAAATGCTGAAGTCACGTCCTTCCAGGAATGGCCTGAAATGACGGATGGAGAGGTATATCGCCAGCAACTCTCGATCGAAAGTGCTGTACCTCATTTGTGAAGGTGAGAGCTTGCGTGAAAAGAATGCGAGAGGTTCCCAAACGCCTGAAACAAGCTGCTGGAGCACTCCTGACACTGCAACGTCAGAGGCATCAATGGCTAAGTTCAGAGGAGCGTCTGTTTGAGGGTGAACAAGGCATGTAGCTTGTGCTATAGCCTCTTTTGCTTGTGAAAAAGCATTGGTAGCTTCGGGGTTCCACAAAACTGCAGTGAATCTGCCCCTTTTTGATTGGCGAAGAAGAGAGGTTATGGGTGCAAGAATGTTTGCACACTGAGGAATGAAGCGATGGTAGAAGTTTACCATCCCTAAGAAGCGACGAAGTTGCTTTTGGGTTTGCGGTTGTGGGAAAGACTTTATCACAGATACTTTATTTTCGAGAGGAGAGATGCCCTTCGAAGTAACTTTGTGTCCTAAGAAGGTGAGCTCGTCTACAGCAGAGACACATTTTTCAGGGTTTAGCAGTACACCATATTCTGCCAACCGAGAAAAAACTAAGTGTAAATGTTGAATATGTTCTGAGGGAGAAGAACTTGCGATGAGAATGTCATCGACATATGTGAAGGAGAGACCTCTCAACACTTCATCAATGAAGCGTTGAAAAGTTTGGGCCGCATTACGCAGTCCGTATGGCATTTTTGTCATTTCAAATAACCCAAAAGGGGTTGTTATAGCAGTTTATTATATGTGCAGGGTGTACAGGAATTTGATGAAAGCTCGCACCAAGTCAAGGCGTGAAAATACTGTGGTGCCATGGAGAGCAGAAGTAAAATCGTGTAAGTGAGGAAGGGGATAGCGATCTGGAATCGTGTTGTCATTCAAAGCACGATAATCTCCACATGGACGCCAGTCTCCAGGTGTAGGTTTTGGGACCATGTGTAAAGCAGAGGCATACGGGCTGCTTGAAGGCCGTATAATACCGAGTTCGAGCATGTGTTCAAACTCTCGTCTCACAATTGCAAGACGATCTGGAGCTAAGCGACGTGGGCGGGTGAAAACAGGTGAGCCTACCGTATCAATACGGTGGACAACAGAGTGTTTAATAGGGGTATCCTTAGAACAGGGTTGAGTAAGGGAAGAAAATTCATTTAGGAGCTGCTCTATAGCAGGTGAGCACTGTGGCAGAGAACTTGCCAATAATGATGAGGGGTGTGCGGTAGGAGAACCAATTACTGAAAGATGTGTGGCATTATCAATTAATTGTGCTCTACGAACATCAACTAATAAATCATTAGCAGAAAGAAAATCAGAGCCTAACATTGGGGTATATACATCCGCGACAAGAAATATCCAGCGGAAAACACGTCTAAGTCCAAGAGAAACTGAAATAGAACGACGTCCATAAGTGTGAATAGATGAAGAATTAGCTGCACGTAAAATGAAAGGAGAAGGTCCGTTTGCACGGTCTGCGGCTGTTGCAGGAATAACACTGTATTGAGCTCCAGTGTCAATAAGGAATGCATAGCCTGAAAGTGGATCATGCAAGGTGAACGTTGGACCAGGTGGTGCAGTAGTTTGTGAATCATTAAATTTTTGTGGAGGAAGGTTAGTATTGCTGTGGGAAGGAGTTTGTGTTGTATTTGAGATTAGTTGGGTATTAAATTAGTTGTGGTTGAATAAGTAGGTTGCAATTCTTTAACTTTACTTGCATACGTATGTGTTGGTTTGACAGTGTTAAATGAGGTAGTTGAGTGCGTAGTAATAGGTTGACATTATTTGTTGAGTAGAGTAATACTTAGTTAAAATTGAGGTAGATTAGATGGAGTAGTGGTAGGGTTAGTTGAAAAAGGATAGGTGAGAGGCTTGAGAGGCTGTAGCGTCAGACGCCTGTGACACCAGCCTAGTTAGTTTAAAGGAGGGTTAGGAGTCCATGGACAAGTGTGAGACAGCGCGTTGCACGATCTTTAAACTTTTCATGATACCAGCAAGGAGGGGGTATGACAGTAGACTGAGGTAAGGAAATAGGTTGAGAATGAGGCTGAGTAGTGGGATTGAGGATTGAGGATGAGGTAAGGCTAATAGATTTGATTAGGAGCAACCAACTGACCTGTTTGCGGTGGCTGTGGTTGTAGTAGAACGAGGCGTTGTCCAGGTTCATATTGGGAGGCTCTATTTGGACCAGAGGGTCGTCCTCGTCTTGAAGAACTTCTCTCTCGTTCCCTGTTGTTAGCTAGCTCTATTCGGAGAGCTTTAAATTCATCTTTAATTGTTTGTAGAATTTTCGTTGGATACTTTAAGACTTTGTGCGGCCAGACTCTGAGTGTCGTCCTGCGTGGCACAGAGTTGGGGGTGATGGCGTGATTATCTACTTGGCGATTAAAATGTATCAAAAACTTGACAACGTTTCAACAAATATTGTTGAATGCAAATAATGGCTTCAGGTAAGCTTAGTTGAGTATGAGGCCAGACTCTGAGTGTCGTCCTGCGTGGCACAGATTTGGGGGTGATGGGCGTGATTATCTACTTGGCCCAGGCGAATTTCAGTTATAATATTATCAGCTGTTTTGGGCCATAGTGAGAAGGTCTGTATCATCTGGCATACAACGGAGCATTGGCTGTAGGGCAGTGGGGAGACCATTGAGGAAGCGGCGTCGCATTAAGGGTGAGTTTTTATCATCTCCGTTGGTCTGTCCAGCCAGGTCTTGCAGATGCATCAGGAAGGCTGTTGGCGTTCAATCCCCAAGAACTTGGTCCTTGAGTAGAGCATTGAGTCGCTCTTCTTCTGATTGGCCGAGCCTCCTGACTAACTCGCTGAGGAGGCTCTCAAAAGCTTGGTCAGACGGAGGCAATAGAGCCACATCCTGCACTACTTTGTATACTAGTTCAGGCAGGAGGTTCTTTGTGATAAGGAACTTGGTTCGTGGGTCCGTAATTCCTTTTATCGCGAAATAATCCCGCAGTTGATTTACAAAGATTCCAGGCTCTTCAGCGATGAATTGTGGAGTGATAGGCTGATACATTGTTAGAAGGTCTGTTATAGGTGGTGAATTTGGAGTACCACCGTTGGATGATCCTGGGTTGTTGTTGTTGTGGGTCATTGTGGCTATTATATTGTTACAGGGTACCGAAAAAAATTAAAATGTATCAAAAACTTGACAACGTTTCAACAAATATTGTTGAATGCAAATAATGGCTTCAGGTAAGCTTAGTTGAGTATGAGACTCAACTGGAGTTATGAGTGCCAGTAACAAGAAGTTACGTAAAATTTTTTTTTTATGATGTAGCCCAATATTAGCAGAAAAATAATCTGCGTATAGGCTGTTTGCAGAATATACATAAATTTGCACAAAAAAAAACGAGAAAATGCTGATTTTATAAAAAGGCAAAATAAAAGGAATATATTTTGCAACAGAGAATACACTTCCAGTACAGATGAGTGCTTAGTACTAGTTAATTTAATAAAATTATGGATGCAGACTGAAGATATCAACAAAAATTGAAAAACAAATCAGAATTTTTTTTGCATAAATTACGGTGTTTGGTCACTCCAGAGTGTCACCAATTGTAAGGGTCTAATTTATTATAGACCTTTACGTAGATAATTAATTAAATGCCAAGGTCACCAGCGCCCAAATACTAGATTGGCATCCAGCACTGCAGCGCAAAAATAATTTTAATAAAAAAGGAAGGATTGATTATAAAAACTGTCAACCTGAATTTTGTATTTTATTGACAACAATTAATAAACTATGTGCAACAATTATTTGTAAATGCAAAGAGGATTTTTACTCGTAACAACTTTGATTGATATATAAATGCGAAATTAAATAATGGCACCGTTTAGCTAATATATAACAATCTGCAACTAATACTGATACTAATAACTGTAACTAATGATAATAATATGTAAACCAATACTAATATGCAACAGATACTAATATGCAACAGATACCAATAGGTAACTAATACGTAACTAACACCGATACTAATAGCTGTAACTAATAATAATAATAATATGTAACAGATACTAATATGTAACAGATACTAATATGTAACTAATACAAATATGTAACTAATACAAATATGTAACTAATACAAATATGTAACTAATACAAATATGTAACTAATACAAATATGTAACTAATACAAATATGTAACTAATACAAATATGTAACTAATACAAATATGTAACTAATACAAATATGTAACTAATACAAATATGTAACTAATACAAATATGTAACTAATAAAATATGTAACTAATACAAATATGTAACTAATACAAATATGTAACAGATACCAATATGCAACTAATATGTAACAGATACCAATATATAACTAATATCCACAATGACAACCTTGTCACGAAGAAATTTTGCTTGCTGGCGCCGTGCTTTTAGATTCTATATAAAATGTGGAAACTTGGCGTCCCTTGTGTTGTCGTTGCAAATACGTTGTTTTTACTTCACAATTTTACCAACAAGCCAAAAATAATCCCTAAAAGCAAACTCAAGTCTAGTCACACCATGCCCCAAAATTTACATTGTTTAAAAGGCACAAAATATATTTTTATATTTGCTTTGAACTTCTTTAATAATTGCACTTTAATTTTTAATTAAATTTCTATTCACTGAATGCTTAAGAATTAAAATTAATCACTGGACATGTTTAACTGGACATTTAATTTGGGTAAATATTTACATTAGGGTTTCCACCCAATTTTGACGCCAAAATACATTTTCCTAGTAGTGTATGATGTGCTTTGTTCGAATCTGGCCTTCATTTTATGCGGAAATGAACCAATCAAAAGTTATGAGACTTCAAAGTTTTAACATATTTGGTTCATTCCATAAAATGAAGGCCAGATTTTAACATTGCACATCAAATACTACTAGAAAAATTCATTCCAGTGTCCAAATTGCTAGAGAACCTAACCTAACCTAACCTACTAACCCTAATATCAAAGGATTCATCGTAGGAACACTCAGATCCACACACACTACATTTAAAGACGACTGTAACACACCATGTTGAAAAAATATTACAAGCAGAATTATCAATATTGTTAATATCTATAATTACATCTTCGAAATACATTTCACATCCTTCACACGCCATATTGGAAAAGTCCAGAGCTGGGCACTTCCGCAAACCGCAACTTCCGCAATTGCGGAAGTATGTTTTGCGTTTGCGGATTTGCGTTTGCGGCAAAGTCATCGCAAATTAGTGAATTTGCGTTGCGGAACTAAGACCGCAAACGCAAATCTTTCCACAAATTTCCTCGTGTTCATGAAGGGGAACATGGACTTATTAAAACTGGATTTGGCTCAGTTACTGGAGGAGGATGACTGAACTTGTTGACAAAGCCAGAGGCGTACACTTATAGAGGCTAGAGGGGTTGAGTTGTATAGTGAGTTCAAGTTGTGTACAGTCACAGTGTTAACTTAATTTAACTTGTGTAATGTAATGTGTGTACAGTTACTACAGTTACAGTACAGTCTTCTCTAACGTGTCTAAGTCTCAAAATTTATGAAATTCAAATGATTAAATTTATTATTTAATTTATTTATTATTTACTTGCAGGAGGTGTTTTTGTTCAATATAATATATCAATATATGTAGTATTTTTATTTCTTCTATAGTAGTGATTTATTGTAATAAATTATTTAGCCTTGTTTTTAATAAAAACAAGGCTAAAACATTAAACATTAAAAAGATATAAACTTTTTATACCTCTTTAATGTTTTGGATACTTTTTATAGTTAAAATTGCGATTGCGGAATTTGTGGTTTGCGGATTTGCGTTTGTGGTACCAAAAATGGCAAGCAGTTTGCGGATTTGCGGTTGCGGAAGGTAAGGTTTGAGTTTGCGGATTTGCGATTGCGGAAGTGATTTTGATTTTGAGTTTGCGGTGCCCAGCTCTGTGGAAAACCAACTAATGAAGAAAACGGAAAACACTAGCCGCATACCTCATTTTTTGTAGCCAAATGTGATTTTTCCACCCAAGTAGATACACTTATGATGATGTCATTCAAAAAAATTATGACCAAAATGGAGTTAAGAAAATAATTTCTTTAAAAGCCTATAACATTATAAATACGCAATTGAGCAAATAATAACATATACCATTAGACTCCTAAAGTTATGCTGAAACGTTTGATAACAGCCAGTATTGTCAACTTGGTGGAGACCTTAATATAAATAATTTCCTTAATTTGTATTTATTTATTTAGATTCAAAATATTTCATTCGTCCCAATTTGTGGCAATTTTCATTAATAAAAGATAATCCTGTGGTGCAAGGCACTACAAGATCTCCCAAAATACTAAGTTAAATTAAGCTTAATACTTAGGTATAGAGCTACTTAAACTTTAATAATCCCAATAAAAATATACAGAATTAATACTATAATCCTTCAGTAATTTGTAAGAAAACTTGGAGCATAGCATTAAAAATCTTTCCACTTCCACTTCCAAAATAGAAGCCATTTTGCACACACGTCATTTGGCAAGGCCAAATTTGGTGTATTGAATTTTACATATTATTTTTGCGAGACTACATATATCATACTTTGCTGACTCTGATAACAGTAACTATTAAAGGCAACCAACCAACTAACTACTACTTCTATTCGGCTCATCTGGACACCAAATGCTGGTGCTGTACTCGTTACTTTATAAATGTAGTGTTGTTCCCGTTACTACAGTCTAAATGTAACGCCGTTATCGTTAGTTACCATTTTTAAAAAGTAACGAGTAACGGCACTGTTACTCGTTACCGTTACTTTTAATGAAATAACTACTATTCAAGGGATCTTGGTCATGGTTCAGAATACGGGCGCCACTTCATTAAGCAAAATTTCGAAAAATACCATAGAGAGAAAGTTTTCTCTCATTAAAATATGCTGATTGCATGTGTCGCATAGTAAAAAAAAATGGTTAGAAAATTATGAAAAAATATTTATAGCTACTATGAATCTAGGAAATTTTGAGTTGGCAAATCTACTATCATTCATTCACTTCAGTTTGAAAATGGCTTCGGCCTGTGATGTGTGTTCAGTGACGCTAGTAGAGCTCGCGGCTGTGTTGAGAACTTGATTCGTCATGTGCCCTAGATGAAGACTAGAAAAGTGCATAACTTGTTATTACATTATCATTTGTATAATTTAGGTCTTGGGGGTACGGGGGCAGAGCCCCTGTAAAGATCACGCATTACAAATTGATCGGTATAGGATTCAGGGTATAAGGGTTTTTCCCACCAAAATATGCTAAAACCATTGGTTTCCTGTTGTTTAGGATAAATCTGACCATCGCTATTACAGTAAATTATTGCTTGTGCTGTGTTCCCCCACCCAAAACCCCCAGTTCCCACGGTGGCTCCCCAAGATTGTAGGAGGGGTTGGGGGGATGAAATCACTTCAAGCAATAATTTACTGTAATGACGATGGTCACATTCATCCTAAACAACAGGAAACCAATGGTTTTAGCATGTTTTGGTGAAAAAAAAAAAAAATTGAGGTGGCGCCTCTATTCTGAACCGTTACCCTACTGATCATCCCTACATTTTATTTGCCTTATTTGTAGACATAGTTCAGAGAGCATTTTGGCCATCTTTTGATTTTACGTACCTAAAACAAAAGATTGCTACCTTATTTGTAGTCTTGATTTTATGTACCTAAAACTAAAGATTGTTAGGTTAGTTTTAGTGTGCTTATTACTGTTTTCTTGTGTATTTACCTCACAATTTTCCTCTTCTTGAAAGCCCTGCACACTTTTAGCTGATCCAGATTATTTGGGTAGAAACAGCCTCTCTCTCAAACACTAGCCATTTCCTCAAGAACTGAATCTCACCACTGGATTCAGGAGCAAAAGTACCTCTAGAAATACCACTTCTTATTAAAATCCCAGTAATTTTTTACTATCACCAGTCTCTTCAATTCCCATAATTTATAGATCAATGGATTCATTATTATACCAGGAATGCGATTTGGATAGTCTCAAGTGAGGGAACTGGCCCAAAACTAAGTTAGGACACAAAGTTTGTTTTGGGATATAAGTGTGAAAAATACCCTAAAATGCGGGTAATTCCTTCAGTAGAGACTATGTAGGGTGCATTCGCGATGTAAAAACGAATCCATTGATATATAAATTATGGAAATTGTAGAAACAGCTAACATGAGTGACCTAAAAGGTATATATACAGTAGGGTGTCCCAGCCTCACATGTGAAAATAAAAATTTGCAAGAGTCAAATCGCACACCCCTTTAATTAATTACACTTGAAGAAAGGAAAAAATGGGCGAAATTTCATTGGCCTATTAGGAGGGGAAGGGTCCCCTCATTGACCTTGTTTATTCGACCCTATATGAACAAACGTAAATGCTCAGCATTAATCATTCTAGAATGGAAGAATGAAATGTAAATTCTTTCTAATGACTAAATTAAAGGAAATGGAAATTCTTCCTAATGGCACATTTCATTTCAGGGGACAGAGGATCTTTTTGTCTGCTGAGGGGAACTGCTGGCAGTGGTATTCGACGACTTGGTACACGAGCTGCCATTCCTCCTTGTTTTTTGTCAGGCCCTCGTTGAAATCTTCCACCAGTTTCACCGCCCATTCTGCCGCGTCGTTCACAGACTTCAACGATGGTGCACATCCTTCGAGATCTTTGGGGGTTTTTGGAACCAGCAGCTTCAGGCAATGAAAAAGGTTTTGAGTCCTTTTTGTGACCAAGGTGCTCAAATCCGACTGTCTCATGGTCAAGACACTCTTTCCCTCCAGCCAACGCAGATTTTTTGGGTTTTCGGTCTTCTTGTGCAGGTTTTGGAGCATGGCCGTCTTCTCTGCATCGGTGGTTTTGGAGGAGAACATAGCGAGTCCGGCTAAATCTTCGCTTAGGTACCAGCCTTGTACCGCTCTAGGTCCTCCAACAGCTCCAGGTCATTGACGGGCGCGTCCGCCATCAATGGAGCCTCGAACCACCTCTGGAGGTAGATGGTGATGGCAAAGACGTTTATCCTGCATAGTGACCGGACCTCGTGAGCGGTCAGGTGGAATTGGCTTCGGAAGATGAACATCTTAAGACAGTAAATGCCTTTGGCCATCCACCTGGCCCAGTGGTATGCTCCAGGATGATTGTACCGGAGATCTCGTTTGCCATGACCATCGAGGAAGACCAGAGCGAGGATCAGGAACTCCTGGTAATCATCTTTGGGTGGCCAACTTCAAGCTGGTTTCAATGAAGTGGACAATCTGCTCTTTTTTCAATGCCACTCATTCCGAAAGGATGTTGCTTGGGCCATCGCCGTTGAACGGAGAAGCCTGCTTCTGGTCGATGAACTCCCATTGGGATTTGAAGCGAGCGAACAGCGCAATTTCAGGGCCAGAAGACCTGAAGAACAGGTCAAAGACTGAGGTGATTACCAATTCCATCATGTGGTGTCTGCAAGCCAGGAAAAGAACGCGGCGGTCCATTTGGTCCTGGATAATCGTACAAGCGCCGCTGTGAATACCGGTATTCGCCACTGTTGTGTCGAAGTAGAGACCGGCAATCCATGGTTGAACTTGCGGCCAATCATCCAGCACCTTCAGAACAGCTCCAGCCATCCACTGTCCCGTGCTGTCAGGGATTTTTGGGATCGCCAACAACTTCTCAAGATTCTTCCCGCTGACCAGCACTGGTATGCAATCCGATTTCCCTCCATCCGAATCAGGCAGGAGTTTGCCATCAAAGTGGATGACAAGCGGCGTATCAGGATTGAACTCGGTCTTGATTCCGGCTGCCAAGTTCTTCCTGGACTTCTGCCGTGAACGGTGAAGACTTGATTTGGACAAGGTGACCGAAGATAACTCAACTCCCGCGGCAGCGAGTGCTGGAGCCACAATGTGCATTGCTTGGCGTACTGAGGTTCCAGTTCGATCCAGGGCTGCAGCAAAATTGGGATATTGGATGATCCTCCTTGCTGACACTTGGCCGTCCTTGGGAGCGGATCGAGGAGCCGAAGGACCAGGAGAGGAATATTGGACATCATCATTGGATGCTTCGGCCATGGACTCCGAAGAAGAAGAAGACCCACTTTTCACCGTTCCTTTTGCTTGCAGTGAGTCCATCTCTTCGCGGCTTTTCTTCTTCCTCTTCTCTTCAGCTGCTCGGCGTTTCTCCCGCTCCGCTGCCCTGCGAGCAAACTCCAGGTCCTCTCCCGATGTACATCTTCCGCACGGTTCGCTGGTCATTCAGAAAGTCTCGATCTTCGGGGACTTTGATGAGTTTCATGGCATTGGCATGAGCTGTTTCGAACAGTGTATTCAGGTTGGCTTGGAATCCCTTTTCCCGCTCCAGTTGCTTCTCTCCCCCACGGTTTCAGTTTCTGGCAACCTTCTCGTAGTCCGTGGAGAGGGCCTTGATCCTCTCGACGCACTTGGGCTTGTGGGAGGTCAGAATAGATGCTCGAGCCCACACCGCCATAACCTCATCAGCTACCACATTGGCAGCTTCTGCCATGGACTTTTTTCTTCCGAGTGAAGAACAACAGATGTCGAAGAACATCTCCCACTGTCGGGAGTTGACACAGCGTTTCCAGGGGTTCATTTCGCAATACCCCCACCAACCACACAGTCTCCTGCTTTCTTGTATCCATAACCTGAAAAGAAATATGCTACAATTAGTATAAGGTAGAGAGTAGCCGTTCAGCAATAGTAACACATGGTTTGAGGGGACCCTTAAATTAAAGAACACGAATGAAATTCATCTTGCTGGCATGTTTTCACGAGTGGAAGAAATTAGGGGTGTGTGCTGACAAACTTCAGGAACAAAAAAATTGGGACACACTAATATACAGTTATACACATTTATATATATATGTATAAAATGATATTGTATATATATATATATATATATATAATTATATATATATATATATATATGTATGTATATATTATACCGTAAAACTATACTACCTAACCTAACAGGGCTGTGGAGTCGGCACATAAAAAACCAACTCCAACTCCTCAATTTTTTGCCTATCCGCTCCGACTCTGACTCCGAAGTATATAATTCTAATCTACTATGATGATAATTACACAAGGCATTTCATCACCACCACGTGAATCATCAGGCTACTTTTTTTAAACCCATAACCTGCAAAGTTTGAGTCTAATGTTGTAGCGATGCCATTATGGCTTTTTTTTTTTTTATTTATGAAAAACAAAATTCATTGAGCATAAAACAAAACAAAATTAAATTTAAGACTATGACAAAATAGAAATTTCATTAAATGCATAAAAAATAAAAGTATTCTGCAAATTTATTAAACTAAGGCCAGGGTGAAAATCTAAAATTTACGATAACTTTTCTTAGAACAAAATTGCTTCTGCCAGATCCTCTTTCATTGAAGCCCTTAAATCTGATTTAAATTATTTTCAGTGCGGAAACAGTCTCTCGACACTGACCTGAGTGGGTGGCAATGGCTGTTACTATCATAGCTATATCTCTTAAAATCTCTGGATATGCAGGATGACTTCTTGTATTGTCAGTTTAGATGAGCGATCATATTTTTTCCACTTCTTTTAGGGCCATCAAAAAAAATCTTGCTTAAATTTCATTAGTTTAACATCAAAAGATTGCCTATGCACGTTTAAGCGGTGACACTTTGCTTTGAGCATTCATTTTTATCTA
The DNA here is from genome assembly GCA_023014485.1 of Bathynomus jamesi. Lineage (NCBI taxonomy): Eukaryota > Metazoa > Arthropoda > Malacostraca > Isopoda > Cirolanidae > Bathynomus > Bathynomus jamesi. Next base: position 901,874 of record JAJOZX010001455.1, read on the forward strand.
AATTTTTTGAAAGTCTAATTCTTCATCATTTGAAGATGAGAGGGCCTTAATACTCATATCTTCATCCTGTGGTTCAGGATTTTCAGGTAATAGCCCTTTTATATGAATTGCAACCTCGCAGAGGGCCTCTTTTCTTTAGCAATTTGTTCTTCAGTCAACAAAATTTGGTTCATTGGATCTATGAGATACAATTCCATCAGCAATTAATCCTCCAGTTTGGGATAGATGAAATATAATTTTTCTATTCCCATAGGATGTACCAGGATTTAAATCCTCTGCTTGCACTTTTTGGTGACAGTATAAGGGTGAAGCAAGCAAGCTTCTAATTGTGTAACCTCCCTCCATTGAATTTCAGTTAGTGAAACATTGGGATTATCAATGTCTTCTAGGAAGGGTTTTAGATCAAGCAAATGCTTAATCATCATATATGTGCTCCCCAGTGTGTTGCTTCGTCCAAAATAGCTCCTTTCCTGCACTCTCTGATAATAGCATCAATTTTAGAGGTCCTGGCTGCAGTGGCTACTTGCTCAACTTGCCTATCAGAGTAGCTGCATGGCATCTTTCACTCCATCTCTTATTGCTAGCTGCAATGTATGTACAACCAATGCATATGTTGGATTAGAAAGAGCCCACAGGGGGGCAATTTGAAAATGCTACAATAAAATGAAATTTATACATAATAATTTTTATAAGTAAATATATTTTAAAATTTCAATAACATAATTATTTTTATTTGCACATTTTTACACGATGACAACATTCCATATTTTACTTAACATGTTAGCGATATTGATGAAACTTTGAATTTGCTGTATTTTTACCTAATATTGTGAATTTAAAGTGGTATTTTGATTAAATTACTTTTTGTGATTTAAAATTGCAACTTTTCAACTGAGAATTTTATTTCAAGGAAATAATATAGTTGGCTTCAATCTCAAGTTTCTGGACTCATATTTAATGTAACTCATATTGAATATACTCATATTATTGAAATTTAAAATTATAACTTTTCAACTGAGAAATTTTATTTCAAGGAAATAATTTAGTTAGCTTCAACCTCAAGTTTATTTACTCATATTGAATGTACGGTAACTCATATTAAATGTACTCATATTATTGTAAATTTTAAATACCTTTTCAACACCAAATTTGTTTTTATATTAATGGGGGGGCATCAAATTTTTTGAGGTGTCGAGGTGGGGCATGGCGCAAAAAAGGTTGGGAACCACTGGCTTAGATGCTGCTTCAACAATATCATCTAAAATTTCATCGCTTTGTGCTGTTTGAGAATCAGTTTCAGGAATGTCATCTTCATTAGCCACTTTTTCTTCATGAACTTTATTCAGCTTTTCTATTGTGCTTAGCATGTTTGAAGCATTATCTGTGACAATACATAGAATCTGCTCTTTCTTAATTACAAAGTCTTGTAAAACTTTCTCCACTAACTTCTGAAGATAGTCGCTGTCATGATGCACCTCTGCGTCCTTTACTCCCAATGTCTATGTTACCATTATTGTTTTCATCAACAAATCTAGCATTGATGGCAAAATAGTTAACTCTGACGCGTGGCTGCATCCATTTTAATAAATATGAAGCATCCCTTAAGAGTTCTTCGAAGTTCTTCCTTTTTATTTGTGGCTTCTTCAACTATAATTTTTCTGATACTTTGTCTTTCCAGAGAAACTCCAAGTTTCTTGGCCATTTCTCCATTTAGGCCTAGAAAGGCTGGTTGTGAAATAAAGATAAGGCTACACCCTTTCTTACCACCAGTTCAATGATGTGCTTCTTGAACTTTTCTGTGGTCATTGTTACGGTAACTTTGTCTGTAGTAAAGAATCTTGTAAGTGGTGCTTGTCATTCAGTAGATTTCTGATCTTTTGTTAACTTTGAAGTAGTTGGAAGGTTTTTATTACTATCTTTCTCATGACAACTTCTAAAATTTTGGGATGGAAATGCTGCAAATGTCTTTTCAAATTTGATGCTCTGGTTGGTGCATTTTTATCAGAGCCAGTAAAACCACTGATTTTTGCTTCACATAATTTTTCACTCATCATCATCATCATCATCATCATCTATCATACACTGACACCAATGTTCCCTCTAAGGTGTGCGCGCGCGCACGCGTTGTGAAACCTGCGCACACAGCAAATGACAGTAAATGAAGTAATTTAAAAAATATACCGTCACACAAGGTTGACCATTTGCATCAACATACTCTATAGTCACTCTTTTTAAGTATTAACCCCTTCTGCCCAACTTCGCCGACGGCCGGCAATTTGACGCAATACGGATTTTTTTTACTCTACGTATTTGCATTTTTTCTTTTATACATTAACGCATTGAATATAAACCTTCTCTTTCTTATTTTTGCATAAAAACGAATAGTAATTATCTCAATTCCTATTTTGTGAATGGATAAAATCATGTATTAATCTTGATAGTCTATTTTAAATTGCTAAATGCTAAAAATTGTTTTGAGAAATAACTAAAATAGTCATTTTCAATTAATGTTATTTTTATTTTGTTTCTTTATTTTGTTGAATTTTATTTTACTATTTTTTATTTTATTCATATTTTTAGAATGGATAAAATATTTTCTTTTTTAAGAATATATAATATTGTAAACAGTTTTTTAATATCCATTTAATAGTACCGTTGTTGCGGTGGGGTTATCCAATAAACCAATGAAGTTCCGAGTCAATGTGAACCACCCGACAACATTTTTATTTCATGCAATTTTTGTCTACCGGTACGGGGAGAAGACTTACTTCAAAACCAAACACCCAAAGGCGGCTCGTTGGCTGAGGGAGGACGGGCTTCTAAGAATCCCTGATGCGGTAAACCTTCCCGGAGTCTCGTTGATCCCGACGCGACCCTCCAGGCGTGACCTCGTTATCCTCAGAACAGAGAAACAATGCGATTAGTTAAGTGTCCCAATGCCCACCGGACTGACCCAACCTCAGGACCTCCCAATATTCCACGAAAAAGGAAACAAAAATGCTCACCACATTCCCGATGACAATGCCGTAGCCAAATCAAACTGTAACCTCAACGGGTTGGAAAAGCACTAGAGGAAAAACCATGGACAAACTTTATTGATGAAAAGGGGGGTTTACATTCTATACAACACATGAAAGGGAGGAAAAAGTTAGAAAAGCGGGGGTTAGGCAGGGTGAAGCAAGGACATTAAGGTAAGTGGGCAGACAAGCAATAAGGTATATCTTTACACAAATGTACACGTAGTGTCAATCGCAAGAGCACAATTTCATATATATGTTAACACATGGTCACAGACAACTGGATTTTGGCAAAGCAAGTGATCTATCTTTGCATTACAATGGTCAAGAGAGGCTCCTTTGGGTTACAATCAAGATGAACCAAGAAACAATGAGGAGTTGCATCCTGATTCCTTATCTTGAAACTTAATGTCCTTCTTTAGTTGTTTTTGTTCGCATACAATAATTATACCCTAAATATCCCTGACTAGGCTAAATGGAAAGGAAGGCAAGGTGTTATTGATACCTGGCCTTAACTGATGTGCAGGTACACCACTTAAAACTTTCAAAGGTTCGGGGATGATTGTTCGAGTTCAAGGAGTCAAACGCACTAGATGAATGTCATCTAATTTCTGTCTTTCTTAACTTCTAGCTTCAGCAACCGACATTACACGTATACCCAGTCGCACTGTGCACTTTGTTGGCCTGTTCAGATTTGGCAAGCCTACCCATTTCAGGACTTCTTAAACAAAAAAAAACCCCGTTTTTGTGGTTTGTTTTATCTTTTTAGAACATTAAGCCACAATTCTGACGTTAGATTCTATGGGGCTAGATTTTATGGGGTTATGGCATTCAAACCTGTATGGGAGAGAAAGGATGAAGGTTAAAACACACAACTACCATGATTTGTTAATCAGTGGTCCCTACTACATTCCCCCCTTCGAGCGCAGAGCCACTCAAAAAAAGCACACCAAGAACCAATCT